>JAXCGZ010007889.1:25000-35000 GCA_037179515.1 Halocaridina rubra | reverse complement strand
AAAAGTTGAAGGATTCCAAGTGAAGAGAGATATGTGTCCTTAGTAGTTTCTCCATAACTTTGCAAACTATGCTGGTCAAGGAAACTGGTCTATAGTTCAGAGCCGTATCCCTCCTTCCCTTTTTGAAGATAGGTATCACATTTGCTTGTTTCCAGCATCTTGGAATCTCCCCTGACTCCATAGACTTTTTAAATATGATAGTGCCACTGATATTGAGTTTGCGCATTTTTTAAGCACATGAGGGGATATGTCATCAGGATCTCTGGCTTTATGAACATCTAAATCCATCAGCGCTTTGCATACCTCAGTAGCTGTAAGGTTGATGTTCGCTAATGCCGGCTCTTGAGCTTCTATCTCTGCAATCTGAGGGGGTGGGGTATTTTCTACTGTAAATACTGACTGAAACTCCTTGTTCAATTCTTTGCAGATCTCTTCATCCGTCTCAGTGATGCTTCCATCCGTTCTCTTTAGCCTTAAAACCTGTTCTTTTACCTTCAGTTCACCTCTGATAAAGCTGTGGAAAAGCTTGGGATTTTCTTTAGCCTTCCTGGTGATGTCCCTCTCATAGTCTCTCTCTGCCTCTCTGCTGGCTAGTACAGTGGTAACGCGCTGGCTTCGCATTCACGAGGTCGAAAGATCGGTTCCCGTCCAAGACCGAGAGTTTAAGCTGTTTACTGGCAGGAACTTCTGTGGTTGGACACCACAGTGGGGGGTTGGGGCTTGCCCCCGCTGACGAATACCCATTGTATAATGAAATGGAAATAAAGTTTGTTTGTTTTACTTAGGTAGTCATTTCTTGCTCTTTTGTAGGTTTGCCAGGCATTTATGTTTTTTCTCCTCCTATACCTTTTCCAGCATTTGTCTCTCCACTCCTTAGCTCTTTTACACCCATTATCGAACCATTTCTCTCTGGCATGAATTACACCTACTTTGGTGACAGGTATGCAGCAATCTACTATCTTCCTATATTTCTCACAAAAGATGTCATACATTTCTTGTACAGCTTTGTTGTAAAATAAGGTTCTCCAGTCAATAACTGCAAAAAGCTCATTCATTTTGATGTAATCTCCTTTTGGATAGTTCCTCCTCATGTCCTCGGTGCCTCTACTCTCAGGCAGAATATCTTCAATGATATACTCCATCAACAACACACAGTGGTCAGTCTTTCCAATTGGTGGTTCATACTCAACTTTTTCAATAACCAACACATTATCAGTGAATACTAGATCAAGTAGTGATGGCTCATCCCCACCCCTGGCCCTCGTTGGTTCCATTACATGTTGGTGTAGGAAATTCCCTTGTATGCAATCTAGGAATCTTGCCTCGAGTGAGTCCTCACCACTGTGTGGGTCAAGATTTATCCAATCTATCTCTTTATGATTAAAATCTCCCATAATCAAAATCCTAAATTTTTTTCTCCCGTGCCATGTTAACAACTGAGTTTATTACTTCAATAGTACCTATATGACTTTCCTCATAAACTTCAAGCCTATTTTGGTTCCTTGGTGGGTTATATACAACAGTTATTATAATGCTCTCTGACCCAGTATTTATGCGAGCAACAAGAAAGTCCTTGAACTCACTTTCTATAGCCAAATTTATTTCTTTAACTTGAATCCTTTCACTTATGAGCAGTGCTATCCCTCCACCAGTCCTCTCAGATCTTTCAATCCTTAATATTCTGAGGCCCTTAGGAAAAACTGTGAGACTGTTTATGTTCTCACTCAACTTAGTCTCTGTAATTGCTACTATATCTGCCTTACTGTTGTGAATCCTATCTTTTAATTCTACTGCCTTACCAGCTAATCCATCAGCATTTGTGTATAACAATCTTAATGAGGCCCCATCCCCTGATCTTCTGTCATTATCTTCTTTATCTCCCCTTTGTCTTGAAGAACTCTGAAATTAAAATTTTTCTTCTCTCCATTTCTTTCCTCATTTAACCTTCTTGCCTTTTGCAACAAGTTTTTTATCTTTCCCATCTCTTCCTGTGTTCTGTGTCGTCTAAAGAACACTTCTTTGAATTCTTGAAGGTCTTTTAGACTTTTTTTTCTCAACAATATTTCCCTACATGTTTCCCCTCTCTCAAAGGTTACTTTTGTTGGTCTCGGCTTTCCTTCCCTCGAATATTTACCTAGTTGGTGTATGCTTACAATATCCTCAGGACCACAAACTACTCCAAGCTTTCTTATCAGGTCTAGAACCCTATCTTTATTTTTTTCAAGTCTCCCCTGCCATGTTGGCTCCTGGGATTCGCTTATGCCTGAGATTACCACTGTCTTCTCTTTATCAAGTTCCTGTTTGATGAGTGGGTTTGCCCTTTCCATCACAACGTCTTTCATTTTTTCGATTACTGTCTCTTTATAGTCAACTGTTTGTATGTTTTCCAGTGCCACCACCTTTACAGCCTCTTTTACTGCCACATTCCCCTTTAGTGCATCAGCAAAGGAAGTTTTCATGGCATCATTTTCCATATTCAGCTCCTGGAACTCTTATCTAAACTCTTCAATGTTTTCCTTAATCTGGACATTCCAAGCAGCAATCTCGTCTCTCTCAGAAGAGAGCAGTGAACTAACATCTAATTCCTTTAGGTTGTCATTCAGCTGTTTGTTTTTATCTTCTTGTTTAGAAATTCTAGTTTCTAGTTCACTCTTTTCCCCTGCCAGCTTCTTTATTCTTTTTTCTAGTTCCTTTCTCTCCTGCCCTTGTGCTTTATTAGCTTCCTCCAAAGATCTTATTTCCTCTCTGAGTGTTTCATTCTCTTTCATTTCTCCATCCATATTCCGATTTTTTCATCAAGGCTTATAACCATTGCCTCTAAATCCTTGATTTTCTGTTTTAGTCTCCTAATAGCTACCTCTCCTCCCGACCCATGGGTGGGAGAGGTTTGGGACAGAGATGGCCTCATTTTTATGTTCTCCCTCTCACAGAATATAGAAAGAAGAAGATAAAGAGAAAAAAATGAGAGAAAAACTTTTATTTAAGCTTCACACAGAATTTTTATATCTCCATATAAGTGCTATTTCGTGACTCAATTTATCTCTTTTTTGGTAACACACATCTTAACTTAAAATTTGACTCTGGCAATTTGAGGATAAAAAGAAAAAGAAAAAAATGCAACAAAACAAAAGTCAAACCTGAAGGAAAATTCGAATTTGTGTCTGAGGAGGCACCCACCTGTTTCTGCTATATATTCTTCCTAACTGATAAACTCACTTGCTAACCAAGATATGTAATCACAGGATTAGACTTTACATTTAACTCAATATATATAAAAAATAAAAAATAGTAAAAGAGAAAGCTAAAAGAAAAGAAAAAAGAAATGAAGAAAATAAGACAGCTGTACTACTTGGCAACTTAACTCAGTACTGTTGACAGGTGTATTTTTGGTATTTATTTAATTATTCAATTATTTCGTGTTTCAAACTAGCTATGAAATTAATATAAATGGGAAGGATACTGATTTTAACAATATATGGAACCACAGGATCAGGTGAACGGCTTAATAGCTCTCCCCAATTTACACAAAAAATTAGGTAATGTGATGTGATGGCTTCACCTCTGGCAACTCTTCTAAGTTTCCTTTAAGGCAGAGCAGGGCAGCTTCTTTCTCTCTCCCCTCACGAATATGTTCTCAGTTTTTTCCTTTAATATTTGGACAGTCTCGAGACAGAAGTTTGTAGTGAGCAGTTTGGTTTTATGAAAGGTCGAGGAACAATGATGCAGTATTCGCAATGAGGCAGACAATGGAAAAATATAGAGATAAGCAAAGATGTCTGTACATGGCGTTTATTGACCTGGAAAAAGCTTATGATCGGGTCCCGAGAAGCGAGGTGTGGAGGAGTATGAGGTCGAAGGGAGTGAAGAAGAAGTATGTCAAGATAGTTCAGGACATATACAGGGAAGCCACAACAAGAGTAAGAAGTACAGTTGGCACTACAGAGCCTTTTCAGGTGAAAGTTGGACTCCATCAGGGATCAGCTCTTAGCCCCTATCTATTTAACCTTCTCATGGATGTGATGGTGGAGGAAGTGACAAAGGAGGCACCATGGAGCATGCTCTTTGCAGACGATATTGTTTTGGTCTCCGAGAGCCGTGAAGAATTGCAAGAGAGGTTGGAGCTATGGAGGGGTTTGCTGGAGGATTATGGACTGAAGGTGAGCAGACAGAAAACGGAGTACCTGGAGTGCAATGTGACACAAGGAGGCGACCTGTTCATGCAAGACCACAAGCTCCCAAAGGCGGACGCCTTCAAATACCTCGGCTCCTACGTAACGAAGGATGGAGACCTAGAGAGAGAGATTGATCATAGGATCCAGGTAGCGTGGAACAGCTGGAAGAGAACATCAGGGGTGCTATGTGACAAGAAAATCAGTGCTAGAGTGAAAGGAAAAGTGTACAAGTCAGTTGTGAGACCAGCGTTGCTGTACGGAGCGGAGACGTGGCCGGTGAAAAAGGTTCAAGAAAGGAAGATAGATGTCGCAGAAATGAGAATGCTGAGGTGGATGTGTGGGGTGACGAGGGAGGACAGGATACGAAATGACCGGATCAGAGGTACAGTGAAGGTGGTGGAGGCGTCGGCGAAAGCGCAGGAGAGGAGATTACAGTGGTTCGGTCATGTGAAGAGGAGAGAAGAATACTACGTGGGTGTGAGAGTGATGGAGATGGACGTGGAGGGGAGACGTAGACGAGGAAGACCTAAACTACGGTGGAAGGACTGACTGAAGGAGGATCTCAGAGAGAGACAGCTGGGGGAGGAGCAAGTGATGGACCGGAACCAGGGGAGACGACTAGTGAAGAGATGCGACCCCATATGAAAATGGGAACGCAAATAGAGGAAGAAGAAGACTCTACAGGATTTCTTATTTAGGGAAATTATGTATGATTAACTCACTGAAGTCTTAGTCACTCAGAAACACAAGGAAAAGTTTAAGAGATACTGAATACTTGTGTACTGAATACGTGTGTGTGTGTGTGTGTGTGTCTGAGTATGTGTGTATGTTTGTGTATATATATATATATATATATATATATATATATATATATATATATATATATATATATATATATATATATATATATATATATATATATATATATATATATATATATATATATATATATATATATATATATATATATATATATATATATATATATATATATATATATATATATTCATTCCCCCTGAAGGAGAGGGGCTAGAATGCTTCCTCTGTATTTCCCTGCATGTCGTAAGAGTCGACTAAATGGGGCGGAGCGAGGAGACTGGTAATTCCCTCCTCTGTAAATTTTCTTCCCAAAGAGTCTCAGTAATTTGTCTTGACTCAGCCACTTCCCTTATAATGAGAAAATAGCTCATGTATATAGATAGATAAATATATATATATATATATATATATATATATATATATATATATATATATATATATATATATATATATATATATATATATATATATATATGTAACATCTATAATATGTAAATAAATATCAAAATACAATGACAAAAATACTGGAAGAGATACTTTGAAGCGTGTATGTGTGTGTGCGTGTGTATGTGCACGCGAGGGCGTGTTCAGGGTATGGGATCTAGAAGTGGTTGTCACAGTTATTTCCTTATTTGGTTAGAAAGGCACGAAATTGGGCCGTTAGCAAACAGGCACTCCCTGAGTCAGTGATTCCCAGCCTGGGTTGCTGCACCCCCTAGGGAATTTCAGTGTTGTGCGACAAAAAGTAGATATGTGTCCTTTGAGTGATGATGAGTCGTGAGTCATCACTCAGCCAGCTGCCAGAAATTTAGACTTCTTCCTATTCAATTTTGATGATATGTCTTCTGTCAAAATGTTACTATTTGGCGTAGCTCTTTTGGAGATAAGTTCTCTTGGAGTTACCCTTTTGGAATTAAACCGCTTTAGCTAGGTCACTTTAGGTTAGTCTTAATTAACATATATTTTACTTAGCAAAAGGTGCCACATTCAAGGCGCCAAAAGGGCCGCATCAAAACTGCGTGGCCAAAAAGTATTCGACCCGACTTTTGTAGGGAGGTGCCTACATCAATCGAATTCCTAAAGGTTTGGGGCATAGAAAATTTAGGGAACGACTTCCTTAGTTATCTGAAGTTTGGTAAAATATATTCTTTGCAGAATGTATATTAGAGTGATATATTTGTCGAGCAAGAATGCCTGATCAAATGGAATACACTAAATAAGGAAACTGTCAATGCTAAAAACATTCATAGTATTATAAAGATTCGAAAATTGTCAATGAAATTCAAGAACCCAGACCTGAAGACGAGGATTCACGAATGCAAGAGTCATTACTATAAACACAAGTAACTAATTATTGGTGTCAATATTAAAATCTGAAGGGTGGCCATATGCTTATCACCCTTCCGTAGCACCGATCTCGGTTCCATTAGGATGTGTAGACTTCAGCATCCTGGCGTATCTTGGAACGCTTCTCTTCTTCAGTGTCACTTAGGAATGAAAAAAAGTGGGTTGTGTCGTTCATTGTGGAAGGTCTTTGAATTACACACTTTTGAAGATACTCTTTGCCTGGATTAGTTCACTTAGAAGCTGGCATTATAAAACACAACCGGTTGGCACAGGGTTATGGCTCAAAATGGACACAAATATTTCAGGCGATAACATACTGATGGTAATGGTGCTTGGCTTCCAGACTGAAGAGAAAGAAAGACCAGAAGTGTGAAAATTGTCGCTACCATTGTATAAATAATCCTTGTACGGCTGGAGGTTTCTTGTGATGTAATGTTTTAAAAGTTTAATCAATGGCAATTCCACGAAGTAAGTAGATAAAACCATCAAGGATTAAAATGCAATATGACATTCTTAGTGTTTTTTAAATGATGTACATTTTAGAATATGCAACAAAATACAGCTGAAAGTCCATATCTAGGATACCGCTTTGAAATTTACCTTATGGGAGCACCAAGTTAATGTTGATATACATATTGGTAGTGATTGATAAATATCTACTCTGTTCAGAAATATTATAAGAGAACAGAGGTATTTATACTATTACTGATACCACCTTTAAAGCTTTCTCTATGTCTCTGTGTGTCCCTTCTACCTACTTATGACATGATCCTCGTTTTCTTTGGTTCATTTTCTATATATATATATATATATATATATATATATATATATATATATATATATATATATATATATATATATATATATATATATATATATATATATATATATATATATATATATATATATATATATATATATATATGTATATATATATATATATATATATATATATATATATATATATATATATATATATATATATATATATATATATATATATATATATATATATATATATATATATATATATATATATATATATATATATATATATATATATATATATTTATATATATATATATATATATATATATATATATATATATATATATATATATATATATATATATATATATATATATATATAACATAAAAGAATTATTTATGATGCCTTATGATTTAGAAAATGTCAAATAAAAGAACAAATAAAAAATATCATTCAATTCGAGGATTCTGTAACTCAGTAGGCACAATCAGTATACTATATGATGTGCAGAATCTGTTGTGTAACAACATCCTCATGAGATGACGATTTAATATATGCAATGACGCCCGTTAGCCATTCTCGTCTAATAAAATAAAATCTTTGTTTGTTCCCACCAATAAGTGGCTAGGATACCTTAGAGAATGAGTAGCTTAAAAGAAATGAGAAATAAAAGAAGTGATATAATTCAAAGTATGTAGAGCACCAAAGCTATAGGTGTAAAGAAATATCTATTGTTCCTCAAAGAAATAAATCATCATATGTGCTAATGTAGGTAATACATATCTGCCATTGATTAGAGATCCAACTGCAGCACAATGACAATCCACAAATCAGCACTTCGTGTATAGTGATTTCCAGTTATGTAGCTGGAGTTATAACATCACTTAAGCATGTAAAAGTCTGTCTACAGGAAGTAAGTAAAATATTTATAGCTCATAAACTTGAATTTGAGGAAGCAATTAAGGATGGCTGTGAGAGTGGTAGAACACTGAGTAGTGTATTGCTGAAGAGGCGGAGAGCACATATATCACGGCGTCCAGGACATGTAACGTATTACTACTAAAAGAATTACTTCAATAATACTCATGTTTCACAGGCAAAAGGCATACTTCTCAGAATACAATGTACAATAGTACTGTAATGCTACATAATATCGAACACAGTACGTCTGCGATAATAAAAATACAGATAATGCGGAAAACTTTATTTCATGTATGCTTAAATAAATAAAAGCCAACAGATGTCATGATTTCGTAAAGTCTATTTATTGTGGAGCTCGGTAGGTTCCTGATGGGGAGCGAACGGAAGGCCTTTCATGGGATCCTTCAAGGGCACGAAGTCTGTCTTCTGCTTCAGCGAAGGCAATCTGGTCGAGAACGAACCGAGGGATTGGATGAGGGAACTCAGGAGCCACTGGGAGGAGGTCAGACTGGGGCTGGAAACCGTTCTCGTTGGCAACATATTTCACCACAACTTCGGTCCCATCAGGGGCGACGTAACTGTAAGAAAAATAACATAATTATCAGTAAACACCAGTGTTTAACCTATGACACTGAAAGATATTTTAGAGACGTAAGAATCTTGTCAAAGAATGTAAATCCCCGAAAGACTTACGAGTATTCTCCAGCAGCGACGATGGCGCCTTCATCTCCATCAGGAGAACCTCCCTCAGACCAACTGATGCCATTTTCGGATTCGAATTCGAAGTTGTAGTGGCCGTTTTCATCGTGGTGACGATCGTCTCTCAAGACTTCGATATGTTCATGTGATGCTGAGGGGGAAGGGGCATCATAAACTGGAGTGGCAAGGGCCACAGCAGCCAAGGCGGCAAGAATGGTCTGAAGGTGGAGAATATAACAAACAATAACCAGTGGTGTTCAGTAGAACTTGCCTTTTTCTAATAATGGATGGGGTTAATAAATGAACTGAGGTTTAGAAAGGGCTATAACTGATAAAAGAGAGAGGATTTCCTTTAGGTAGACGTAGGCCTTTAAAGCTCAGTATAACACTTTTTAATTATCCATATTTAAGATAGTCAAATAGTCATTTCTTGACTTATGAATAAAACTGTTTACACTTTTTTCTGGTTCCAAACTTTAAATAATTGTCAAAATTATGACAAGCTCCCTAAACTAAAAGAAATCTGTACAATGAGCATCAGAGAGCAGCATAATTTAATGTTTTTTGTGCAATTAATAAAAAAAAAGATTTTTTTTTCATTATTTAGAAGCCGCAGCTGCACCCAAGTATTAGAAAAAAAATAAGATAGAAGCAATCAACTTATATAAATTTAAGCTCTCAAAGACAACACTTCAGGACTTACAAATTTCATCTTGAGAGTTGGCTTCGTAATTGACGATGACACTTCGCTTAGAAACCTTTATATACATGTATGTACTGCTACTGTAGTGAAGTCGATAAGAAGCGAAGTGACCTTCAATAAGCAGGCAGAGGCAAGCTCAAATAAATCAGGTTATCTCTAGATAACCTAGAAAAATTAAACTACTTTCAAGAACCCAAAGAAAACTGGTTTATAAAAAAAATAATCAATGGGGCTGCATGGCAGGGTACAGAATAAAAATGAATTGGCATGAAGAGTTCATGGCAATCAGATAATGCTTATTGTGAACTTAAAAATCAGATTCCATTTTCATTCTTGGAGATGGGCGGGTTCTGTCCAAGGAAATGTTGAACATTCGCTGCCTATCAGTCTTTCTCTTCCTTTCATACTCTGCTCTGTCTTCATACTCTTTCTATGGTGGGGACCAAGAACATCGCCGCCACATTATTCTGTTTTTCGTAAAACTCGACTCAATGGGAGGAGCGAGGGGACTGGGAATCTCCCTCCTCTTGCAAAAATGATTACGACCACTGTATGCAATAAACAGATGGA
>JAXCGZ010007889.1:17500-20000 GCA_037179515.1 Halocaridina rubra | reverse complement strand
GTCCAATTAAACCCATAAAAGGCATATATAGATGCAGTATGTGTCTTGGTGCAGTTAATAATAATAATAATAAAAATAATAATGATAATAATAATAATAATAATAATAATAATAATAATAATAATAATAATAATAATAATAATAATAATAATAATAATAATGCGACACCTCCTTATAAGGAGAGTATCAATAAATCAGTTGACATAATTAGCGCTGAATGAAGCCGGTCGCCGACCATTCAAAATATATCACAATTAGAATATCTCAAAGGCTTAATGGGCTGGTCAAAAGTCAAGGGTCAATCAGCTACCTGTACTTTTATTTTTCTTCTTATTCTTCGCCTTTATTTTCTTCTTCTTATTATCATTATTCGTTTTTTCCTATCTATTTCCTCTTTTCTTCTTCACATCTTTATTCTCTTCCTACTGCTTATTTTTCCTCTTCTTTCATTCTTGTTGCCTTTCTTATTCTATTATTCGTTTTCCTTTATCTCCCTTTTATAATCTTCTTCTCTTCCTCCACACTCCTTTCTTCGCCATCTTTAAAATTTCATCTTATTCATCACCATCATCTCCTTATTCTTCGTCTTCTTCTCCTCCTGCTTCTCGTATTTTTTCTCAGTCTCATCCTTCTCCTTCGTGTCCTCCTCCTTCTTTTCCTTCATCCTCTTTTCTTTGCTTTTTACCCATCGACTTTCTTCATTTTCTTCTTATCCACCTCATCGTTGTCACAATTTTTGTTCTTCTCCTCCTCCTCCTTCTTATCATTATTGATATTGTTCTTCCTTTTTTTTTTCTTTTCCTTCCCTGTTTTTCAGCTTTTTTTTATTATTATGAATTTATTCATGTTTTTCTTGTGATTTGCCTACAGTAAACTTTCATTCCACACCCATGCTTCTAGTCAATTATTCTCTTGTTTTCCTTCTTTTATTAGTTTTCTTCTTATTCTTCTCTGATCTGAGACACTTCTTGATATGGTGTACACTAATATCTAATGAGAGAGAGAGAGAGAGAGAGAGAGAGAGAGAGAGAGAGAGAGAGAGAGAGAGAGAGAGAGAGAGAGAGAGAGAGAGAGGAGAGAGAGAGAGAGAGAGGAGAGAGAGAGATCCTATTCGTAAAATCGCTATTTTCTTGTTATGGTTGATACTACAATATTACTATCTAATTTATGCGGATACTTACCCACTAATGAAACTTCTTACAGTGAAAAGAAAATTCTCTGGTAGTAAATTGACTTGTTCTTAAAAAACGAATAGTCTTATTGTAATATATATCTTTCCCCTCATCTCTCTTACTCTTTATTTCCATGTCTCTCTTCCGGAGATGGATGGTTTCTATCCAAGTGAGGAGTTGGACATTCTCTGCCTCCCATGTTCATGCCCTCTCGCTCTCTTACTCCGAATTTTCTTCTCTCTGTCTTGGAGATGGGCGGCTTCTATCCTATTGAGGAGTTGGGCAATTTCTGCCTCCATGTTCATTCTCTCATACTCGGCGATATCTACATCCCTTCTCTTGGGATGATGAACAAACGTACCACCTTCGTATTCCCTTGTTTCGTAAAAGTCAAGTTAATAGGGGCGGAGCGAGGGGTACTGAGACTCTTCCCCTCTTATTTTCCTACCACAGAGATTCAAGGCGTTGCCTCATCGCGGTTACTCCTCCTTATAAGGTTGATTATGGATGGTCCTTGTACATGGAAAGGTAGGCTATATGTGATGATGACACTTCCGATGCAGTGGAAAAAAAAAATAATTCAAACTACACCATTTGTATGGCATGAATATTTTATAGAGGATTAAAATTACTCCACCATTTTCTTAAGATATCACAAATATCACTGAATGAATTTTGATATATATGAACACTAGTTTCCGTTTCACAGGGACACACGTAGGTTACTGAGGCAAGAATATTAATATGCAAATCTATTTCCTGCATAACCGGGGAAATTGCCACCCAAGAAAATACAAATTCACAGCTTTCTTAAAATGAAAAATAGAGGCAAGGGACAGTGATAACACCACAGCCAGACTATATACCTATCACATAGCTGGAGCCCAAGTCCCCTCTCCAGTCAAATGGACCCAGTGATCTCAAGGGAATATCTGAATAATCAGGTAGACCTATAAGATATCACCGACCCCCAAATTCATTGGCAAATTTAATTGGTTACGACATGGTAAAGTGAAAGTTAATCCAACCCTGGGCCAAACTCGAATCTGGGGCCAGTAATTACCAGCTCCAGTCGCTATCACTGCGCCACAAAGTCATTTAAAAAGAATTCTGTCAAAATTACTAAAATAACAACGACTATCAACGCTGTACAGACTAAAGACAAAAATATGTTCGACTTCATTATAATTGTTAAGCGATAGAAAGGTAAAGAAATCTGGGAAAATTTATAATCTTGTTTTATTCAATGCATAAATATAAATAAATACATTGTCGCTCTACACTCGCTGTTGGTCTATAAAGGGAAAATTCGTTGACATCATGCCTGG
>JAXCGZ010007889.1:0-10000 GCA_037179515.1 Halocaridina rubra | reverse complement strand
ACGAACTGAGGGATTGGGTGGGGGAAAGCAGGAGCCACTGGAAGGAGGTCTGAGTGAGGATGGAAACCATTTTCATCGGCGACAAATTTCACTTCGACTTCGGTACCATCAGGAGCGATGTAACTGCAGGAGGCAGGACTATGAAATTTAGGATGAAGTGTTTTACCCATCCTATAGCAAAAAATGCTTTCATTTTCTCTCAAGGACTACCTCTATATTACATTTATTCATTGAACTTTAAATCTTTCTCAATATTTAATTAAGTTCTTTTTTTATGCGTATGCTTTCCATGCTTATGGCATCGCAGCTTTTCTCGTGAACCTCTCTCAAGGGCTCACTTTATATTACATTTATTAATTGATCTTTAACTAATTGTATCAATATCCGATCATTTATTTTTCTTCTTTTCCCGTATATTTTCCCATGTTTATGGGGTCACGGTTTTGCTCATTAACCTCTTGGAGACCAGAGGATGGTATTGGTTCATATTTTTTACATACCGGTTCCTCTTTCCGATACCGATACTTTCCATTGGTCCGAGCTTAGAAATAACACTGTGTTGAGCTGATCTACTGTTCCTGTAAGTGTATGTTTACATCTGATTACCTTCAAGCACATAACCTTAAGATAACACTTACGAGTACTGTCCTACTTTAATTACAGCGTCATCTTCCCCTTCAGGAGTTCCTGCCTGGGAGAACTTGATGCCGTTAGCAGCTTCGAAGTCGAAACTGTGAGTACCATCCTCTTCGTGATTTCGATCGTCTTTCAGAATAGCCACAACCTCTCTCTCTTCTTCGGCAGAGGCTTCAGGGGGGCTGTAATTGTACTGAGGGGCGGACGAAGCGAGAGCTAGTACAGCTATGATGATAATCTTGTAATGTAATAAAAATGAGATGGTCATTTTAACAGTAAATTAAAGAAATATATAAACTTTAATTCAAATGAAAGTAGTCTTGATTATTTTCACAGTTAATCAGTGCAAGTGACAATTTTTTTTTTTTAGTGTTACATATACAATAACGCTGAACTTATAAGTTAACGAAATTAATGAATATTATGACACAGGTAGTAATTAAATTACACAAGAACCAAAGGATCCTGGAGGACATGAGAGAATACATAAATACATATATACATACATACATACATACATACATACATACATACATACATACATACATACATACATACATACATACATACATACATACATACATACATACATACATACATACATACATACATACATACATACATACATACATACATACATACATACATACATACATACATACATACATACATGCATACATACATGCATACATGCATACATACATACATACATCCATACATACATACATACATACATACATACATACATACATACATACATACATAAATACATGCAAACGATATTTAAAATCGGAATTTACTTCACCAATGTGAAACTTTTTCGTAACATTAATCAACAACACATTAATATTAAGCAACAAAATGCAGGCTGTTCATGGAGGAATGAAAAAAAAAAAAGTCGAATTCGAAGTTATTACAAAATAACTCGAATCAATCTAAAAGATGCTTCACAGATGCCTTATCAGAAAAAAAAATTAAAGAAATTAATAATTTGCTGTTGATGACTAATCACAAACTTCATTCATCTACGAGATACCATAGAAACATACTGTCGCGATCTAGATAACATTAATTTTCCAAACCCTACATAGATGCCTCATCAGAAAGACAAAAACCAAAAAAGAATTTTTTTGCTGATGTCTACTCACACACTTCATTTCGCTATGAGATACAAGAGAGTCTGAAACCAACTCATAAAGCTAAGGAGATCTCTAAACCTTTTATATGGCAAGACGAACCATACACATAACCTCTAAGTAACCCTGACCATCGAAATAACTGTCAAAAGAGGATGTGTAATCCATGTGACATATAGGATACGGCATTTTATCAAGCAATAAAAGAGAATGGGGCGGTCAGTATGTTAGAACACAGGAGTCGCAATCGTGGACCGGTTGATCATAAAATAAACAAAACTTCATAGGTCATTAAACCACTGTGGACAATGGAACGGTTACCCATTCAATTAAATCCTGTTATACGTCACGAACTCCCTTTTCTAACAAGGGCTAGGACGGTTGCCTCCTTGCGAAGGACTTCTTTTGGCAGATGTAATCGTTACCCTGAGTGCACACCTTTGCTAACTTCAGATCGTGGCGGGGCGCGAACGACTCGACCTGCCGCCTCAGAGGCCCGGGCGCTACCGCTTTGCCACGGTGACTACGGGTTACTCATTCAATTAGTGGGTCTGGCTAGTGGCCGGATATAGCCATAAGAAACAATGACCCAATCAATTAGAGGGTGTTTATTGCCTGCTCTTACTTATAGCATCTATATCATGAAAACAGTTTCCCATTCATTGAGCGGGAGCATATGCACCTGTTATTGCTAGTGGCAGATATGCCATAAGAACACTTTCCATTTCAATTAGTGGGTGTTTATTTACCTGTTCTTGCTAATGGCAGATATACCAACAGAACAGTTACACATTCCACATACAGGTGTTTTATTTGCTTGTTCTGGCTAGTGGAGAGTAGAGCAACAGAACAATTACTCATTCAATTAGTAGGTGTTTTATTTGCGTGTTCTGGCCAGTGGAAATATACCAAAAGAACAGTTGACCATTCAGTTAGTGGGTGTTTATTGCCTGTTTTTGCTTATTGCATAAATACCATAAACACACTTTCTCATTCACTTAAGCGCTATTCCTTGGCTGCTCTCTCCAATGGCGAATAAATTTCCACTTAAAAAAGAGGTTTTCAAAGTTCCAGGTGACCTCAATATTCCTTCTCATTTTAAATTAACAACTAGGAAATTGTTTCATTATTAAACTTTGACAGTGGTAAATACTGTGGCAATTCATGAACTCAAATTGAATTTTAAATCCCAATAGGTAAATAGCTCCAAATGAGATGAGTTTTAAGCAACAGTTTTTTTGGGAAACATTAAATCGTGATGGATCTTATAGTTGCGTATGGTTGGTATGACATTTGATATACAGACACTAGTATACAGATTTCATTCTTTATCACTTGGAGTTTCTTTCCTGATTAAATTTCCTTTTCTGGGAGCCGAGTGCCCCCGTTTGAGAATTACTGTCCAACAGCATACCTCATTGAAACTGGTTGTTTAGAAAAAAAAAAAGGGGGCTCCAAATCTGCATATTTTCAAAGTAGGGTACAAATGACAATGTGATGTTCAAACCGGTTTACTTTATGTGTGTGTGTGTGTGTGTGTGTGTGTGTGTGTGTGTGTGTGTGTGTGGGATTACCTAATTGTGATTACCTAATTGTGTTTACGGGAAAGAGCCCAAAGCTCGTATCTTCCCGTCTCCTGATCGCTTCCATTTTAGACTTAGTGATACTTATCATACCTGTCCTTAAAACTATGGATTGAGATAGCATTAACTACCTCCTCGCTTAGCCAATTCCAATCATCAACTACTCTTACACTGAAAAAGTATTTCCTTACATCCTGCAAAGAAGTTTTCTTACGAAGCTTCAAACTATGACCTCTAGTTCTAGAGCCAGCCATATCAAAATATCGATCCCTATCCACTCTATCATAACCATGAAGGAATTTAAAGACTGTCACCATATCCCCCCTCACTCTTCTAGCTTCGAGTGATGGTAAGTCTAATTCCCTCAGCCTCTCATCATAACTGAGATTGCGTATTTCTGGCACCAGTTTCGTGGCATGTCTTTGAACTTTTTCAAGCTTAGCTATGTGCTTTTTCAAGTGCGGATTCCAAAAGGGGGCTGCATATTCGAGTTTTGGCCTCACATAGGTTACATAAATATTTCTGAACATTTCCTTGTCCATGTGCCTGAAGGCTACCCTTACATTTGATAAAAATGCATATGCTGCCCTTACTATGCCATTTATATGTATTTCTGGAGACAAATCTGCCAGTATGTTTACTCCTAGATCTCTCTCATTTTCTGTCTCTTGAAGTTGTACTCCAGCCACCGAGTAGTCAAGCTTGGGCCTTCTTGCACTTGTACCCATTCTCATTACCTTACATTTTGAAGTATTGAATTTCATTAGCCACTTTTCTGATCACTCATGCAGATTATTTAGATCCTCCTGAAGTTCTCTACCATTGTTCTCGTTTTTTACTTTCTTCACAATCTTTGCATCATCTGCAAACATATTCATGAATGAATTTACAGACTCTGGTAGGTCATTTACATATACAAGGAACAAAAGTGGCCCTAAAACTGAACCCTGTGGAACTCCACTACTAACTCTTCTCCATTCAGACACTGAGTGTCTTACTCTAACCCTCTGTTCCCTTCCTTCTAAGTAAGATTTTATCCATTCTAAAACATTTCCACCTATTCTAGCCATTGATTGCAGCTTCCTAATAAGTCTCCCATGTGAAACAGTGTCAAACGCTTTCTGGAAGTCTAGGAATATGCAATCTGCCCAGCCCTCTCTTTCCTGTAAGATTCGGCTTACCTCATCATAAAATTCTAATAAGTTTGTTACTGTTGATCTACCTTCTATGAAGCCATGTTGCCTCACTGACAAAAAGTTGAAGGATTCCAAGTGAATAGAGATATGTTTCCTTAGTAGTTTCTCCATAACTTTGCAAACTATGCTGGTCAAGGAAACTGGTCTATAGTTCAGAGCCGTATCCCTCCTTCCCTTTTTGAAGATAGGTATCACATTTGCTTGTTTCCAGCATTTTGGAATCTCCCCTGACTCCAGTGACTTTTTAAATATGATACTTAGTGCCACTGATATTGAGTTTGCGCATTTTTTAAGCACATGAGGGGATATGTCATCAGGACCTGTAGCTTTATGAACATCTAAATCCATCAGCGCTTTGCATACCTCTGTGGCTGTAAGGTTGATGTTCTCTAATACCGGCCCTTGAGCTTCTATCACCGCAATCTGAGGGGGTGGGGTATTTTCTACTGTAAATACTGACTGAAACTCCTTGTTCAATTCTTTGCAGATTTCTTCATCCGTCTCAGTGATGCTTCCATCCGCTCTCTTTAGCCTTAAAACCTGTTCTTTTACCTTCAGTTTTCCTCTGATAAAGCTGTGGAAAAGCTTGGGATTTTCTTTAGCCTTCCTGGTGATGTCCCTCTCATAGTCTCTCTCTGCCTCTCTCCATTTACTTAGGTAGTCATTTCTTGCTCTTTTGTAGGTTTGCCAGGCATTTATGTTTTTTCTCCTCCTATACCTTTTCCAGCATTTGTCTCTCCACTCCTTAGCTCTTTTACACCCATTATTGAACCATTTCTCTCTGGCATGAATTACATCTACTTTGGTGACAGGTATGCAGCAATCTACTATCTTCCCATATTTCTCACAAAAGATGTCATACATTTCTTGTACAGATTTGTTGTAAAATAAGGTTCTCCAGTCAATAACTGCAAAAAGCCCATTCATTTTGATGTAATCTCCTTTCGGATAGTTCCTCCTCATGTCCTCAGTGCCTCTACTCTCAGGAAGAATATCTTCAATGATATACTCCATCACCAACACACAGTGGTCACTCTTTCCAATTGGTGGTTCATAGTCAATTTTTTCAATATCCAACACATTATCTGTGAACACTAGATCAAGTAGTGATGGCTCATCCCCACCCCTGGCCATTGTTGGTTCCATTACATGTTGGTGTAGGAAATTCCTTTGTACGCAATCTAGGAATCTTGCCCCGAATGAGTCCTCACCACTGTGTGGGTCAAGATTTATCCAATCTATCTCTTTATGATTAAAGTCTCCCATAATCAAAATCCTACATTTTTTTCCCGTGCCATGTTAACAACTGAGTTTATGACTTCAATAGTACCTATATGACTTTCCTCATAAACTTCAAGCCTATTTTGGTTCCTTGGTGGGTTGTATACAACAGTTATTATAATGCTTTCTGACCCAGTATTTATGCGAGCAACAAGAAATTCCTTGAACTCACTTTCTATAGCCAAGTTTATTTCTTCAACTTGAATCCTTTCACTTATGAGCAGTGCTATCCCTCCACCAATCCTCTCAGATCTTTCAACCCTTAGTATTCTGAAGCCCTTAGGAAAAACTGTGACACTGTTTATGTCCTCTCTCAACTTAGTCTCTGTAATTGCTACTATATCTGCCTTACTGTTGTGAATCCTATCTTTTAATTCTACTGCCTTACCAGCTAATCCATCAGCATTTGTGTATAACAATCTTAATGAGGCCCCATCCCCTAATCTTCTGTCATTATCTTCTTTTTCTCCCCTTTGTCTGGAAGAACTCTGAAATGAAAATTTTTCTTCTCTTCTTCATTTCTGTCCTCATTTAACCTTCTTGCCTCTTGCAACAAGTTTTTGACCTTTCCCATCTCTTCCTGAGTTCTGCATCGTCTAATGAACACTTCTTTGAGTTCTTGAAGGTCTTTTAGACTTTTTTTTCTCAACAATATTTCCCTACATGTATCCCCTCTCTCAAAGGTTATTTTTGTTGGTCTCGGCTTTCCTTCCCTCGAATATTTACCTAGTTGGTGTATGTTTACAATATCCTCAGGACCACAAACTACTCCAAGCTTTCTTATCAGGTCTACAACCCTAGCTTTATTTTCTTCAAGTCTCCCCTGCCATGTTGGCTCCTGGGATTCGCTTATGCCTGAGATTACCACTGTCTTCTCCTTATCAAGTGCCTGTCTGATGAGTGGGTTTGCCCTTTCCATCACAACGTCTTTCATTTTTTCGATTACTGTCTCTTTATAGTCAACTGTTTGTATGTTTTCCAGTGCCACCGCCTTTACAGCCTCTTTTACTGCCACATTCCCCTTTAGTGCATCAGCAAAGGCTTTATTTGCTTCCTCCAAAGATCTTATTTGCTCTCTGAGTGTTTCATTCTCTTTCATTTCTCCATCCATATTCCGAATTTTTTCATCAAGGCTTATAACCATTGCCTCTAAATTCTTGATTTTCTGTTTAAGTCTCCTAATGGCTAACCCTCCTACCGACCCATGGATGGAAGAGGTTTGGGACAGAGATAGCCTCATTTTTATGTTCTCCCTCTCACAGAATATAGAAAGAAGAAGAGAAAGAGGAAAAAAAAAAGAGAAAAACTTTTATTTAAGCTTCACACAGAATTTTTATATCTCCATATAAGTGTGTGTGTGTGTGTGTGTGTGTGTGTGTGTGTGTGTGTGTGTGTGTGTGTGTGTGTGTGTGTGTGTGTGTGTGTGTGTGTGTGAGTGCGAGAGCTTTTTATCATATTTATGTCTGATATTTTTTTTCTTAGATACCGAGTGAGATTTGGATGTATATACTTTTATCCATCCTGCTTCTATTTCTTTTTTTATGATTGTGGCCCCAGGACGGCACAAAAAAAAAAAAAAAACATAAATCTACCCTCATCGGGCCTAGGCACGAAGAAAACATAGAGAGAAACAGAGATGGGAAGTATTGTGATTTGTCATATGTGAAGGGATAATAAGACGTGCAATGAATATCCAAGAATATTCGGTGTTGATGTAGGCATAGAAAGAGAGCCATAAATGAAGGAAGACTTAACATCGAACTGTCCTGGAGAGTATTATTTAAGTTCACAAAACCCTTCAGCTATAGTATCGCAACGGGCGGTTAATGCCATGGGCCAACCAACTAACTACTACTACTATCACTATTGCTACTTTTATAAAACGATAATAATAATGATAATAATAATAATAATAATAATAATAATAATAATAATAATAATAATAATAATAATAATAATAATAATAATAATGATGATGATAATAATAATAATAATAATGATGATGATAATAATAATAATAATAATAATAATAATAATAATAATAATAATAATAATAATAATAATAATAATAATAATAATAATAACAATATGCATACAATACATACATATGTACATCCATACATACATACACCCACACACATACTTATATACTGACAAATAGCCATCGACAGTATACCTTTAATAATGTTGAAACAAACACATCGAACGACCATCAAGAAACCTGGTGCCATTTCCAAGTTTCTCTCTCTCTCTCTCTCTCTCTCTCTCTCTCTCTCTCTCTCTCTCTCTCTCTCTCTCTCTCTCTCTCTCTCTCTCTCTCTCTCTCTCTCTATATATATATATATATATATATATATATATATATATATATATATATATATATATATATATATATATATATATATCACACATACACACATACATACATGCACACATACACACACACAAACACACAGTAATGTAAGGTAGTGAGAATGGGTACAAGTGCAATATGGCCCAAGCTTCACTACCAAATGGCAGGAGCAGAACTTCAAGAGACAGAGAATGAGAGAGATCTAGAAGTAAACATACTAGCATATTTGTCTCCATAAATGCATACAAATGGCATATTAAGGGCAGCATTGTAAGGGTAGCCTTCGGGCACATGGACAAGGAAATGTTCAGAAATATTTATGTAATCTATGTGAGGCCAAGCTTAAATATGCAGCTCCCTTTTGGAATCCACACTTGAAAAAGCAAGTAGTTAAGCTGGAAAAAGCTCAAAGACATGCCACGAAACTGATGCCAGAGATACGCAATCTCAGTTATGATGAGAGGCTGAGGGAAGTAGACTTACCATCACTTGAAGCTAGAAATTTGAAGGGGATATGGTGACGGTTTTTCAATTCCTTCATGCTTATGA
The DNA here is from genome assembly GCA_037179515.1 of Halocaridina rubra. Lineage (NCBI taxonomy): Eukaryota > Metazoa > Arthropoda > Malacostraca > Decapoda > Atyidae > Halocaridina > Halocaridina rubra. The sequence goes on along the minus strand of JAXCGZ010007889.1, from coordinate 1,266 downwards.
TAGAGTGGATAGGGATCGATATTTTGATATGGCTGGCACTAGAACTAGAGATCATAATTTGAGGCTTCGTTAGAAAACTTCCTTACAGGATGTAAGGAAGTACTTCTTTAGTGTAAGAGTAGTTGATAACTGGAATTCGCTAAGTGAGGAGGTAGTTAATGCTAACTCAACCATAGTTTTAGGGACAAGTATGATAAGTATCAGTAAGTACAAAATGGACCCGATCAGGAGACGGGAAGTTACGAGTTTGGGTCTCTTTCCCGTAAGCACATTTGGGTAATTACAGTTAGGTAAATGCACAAACATAGTTTTACAAACGAAATCTGAAATTACTCTAGGATATGGTATTGATTTTTTTAGTATGGATTTTGGGTACTGTAACTTTTTCACAATTCTCTCTCTCTCTCTCTCTCTCTCTCTCTCTCTCTCTCTCTCTCTCTCTCTCTCTCTCTCTCTTCTCTCTCTCTCTATATATATATATATATATATATATATATATATATATATATATATATATATATATATAAATATATATATGTATATATATATATATATATATATATATATATATATATATATATATATATATATATATATATATATATATATCTTTCGTTCTCTTTATTTATCCTTATATCTCATGTTCTGTCTGCTTGTCTACACACACACACACACACACACACACATATATATATATATATATATATATATATATATATATATATATATATATATATATATATATATATATATATATATATATATATATATATATATGTGTGTGTGTGTGTGTGTGTGTGTGTGTGTGTGTGTGTGTGTGTGTGTGTGTGTGTGTGTGTGTGTGTGTGTGTGTGTGTGTGAATGGAATGATGGATGGACACACATTTATAAGCATATCTACAATTACCATGATTCCCTTGTAAGGATTATGGCCAAGTCAAAGCACACAGCCAATCACCAGAAAGCCAATTCACCCAATTTCTCCCATTTGATCTCCTCTGGGATAAAGGGTCATCACAATTCGTATTCCGTTTCCACCATGCAGCTTGGGTCAACCCAAATTCTTCTGCCGTGGAACACGTCAGCTGTATATGGATTACCTCCACCGTTTCATCTCGTGGCAACCTCCCTTCGCACACTGATCCATCCCAGTTTACAGTGCTGAACATATGCGGGAAAATAATTTTGGCCCACATTACCTATTCATGACTTGATATAATCTAATTAACCTAACCTTACTTGAGCAAATCCTAATAAAATTTTAAC
>JAXCGZ010007888.1:0-81301 GCA_037179515.1 Halocaridina rubra | reverse complement strand
CAGGCCTATCTTGTCAATTACAAATATCTTGTCACTCCTATATCTTGTCACGACGGTGGTCACCACTTTGTAGTTCAATGTGACAGAATATCAAGATTACCACAATATCATTTAAGGTAACAAAATAGGCCAAAGTCATAATTATGAAGCAATTCTTATGTATCGAAAATGAACAGACCAAAAATATCACACTACACGAAAAAGGCGGCAATACAGAGTCAGTGTTGCCATGAAGCAGAAAACCAAAACAATGTACAGTTCGTTATGACAAAAAGAAGCAAAATTAAGGGATCAGTTTAGAACAACAACAAAAATATTAATAAATAAAGTGAAAATATATATATCAATTAATAAATAAATTAATATATAAATAAAGAAGACATATATCATACCACTACAACACTCCAAATAAAGAAAGAAAATACACTATGCCACTACACCACATCCTCCCTACAAATAAATTGGTGCCCGAACAGGGAGCCAGTCAGACAGACTGATTTTGATAAAAAAAAAAATATTATTTTGCTTTTTAACATTGCACATGAAACCCAATTACCAGTGGCTCGGATTATCAAAATGAACGTATTGTAGGCTGCGCACAAAAATATTTTTGCTAGAGACATTGCGAATCAGAATTTTCTTCTAATTTTCAAAATTACTTACGGTAACTAATATTTTTGGTGTTTACTTTGTGGTAAACAAAATTTCAGGAAATCTGTATGATATCATGTGGTAACAGAATTAAGAAATTTTGCATGACAAGAGCACGAGTTATTTAAGATTTCATTTATTTGTGTGATAAGATTAAGTTTTAAAGCTTTAGTGTTTTACATATCCGATAAAGGGTGATATTTGTTAGTGATTGTTTATAATTCTTTGGGATTTAGGAATTGGGAGTAAGCACATTAAGTACATTGTTTACTATATAGCTCATAATTTTATATTCAAGCACTGACTGCTCATAGATTGGGAAAAAAAACTTTGGGGTCATTTGTTGAGCCTAGGCTAAGCACTTCAGGTGTCTGAATTGTCACTCAAAAATAAATTTTCCCATTATTAGTAGACACACATGCAATTTGGCTGCCTTGTTTGTATTCTCTTGCACCGGCTGCTTGTCTGTAAAATTCTTTGTTGCTCATTGCTTTACATTTGCACCATAACTGCGGGTACTGCCGCACAACTGCCATCTTGCATTACCAGTGTTTCGTGCACTGTTTGCAACATTTTGCTGCTGTTGCACTTGATTGTATTTTGAATCACTTTGATAGTGAGGTTTTGGGGTCATCGTTACGTTTAAGTGTGAACTGTGGTATTAAATTTTGTTTTCCTTGGTCTTGTGCGGTTCGTTATATTTTTTTTTTACTAATGTAAAATTTAGTTTTTTTGTGGTTGAATTATTTTGGCACTTCATTGTTGACTATTCTGGAACTCGCCATGGAAACCAGGCAGTCAAAGGAAACCATCGAAACATTTTATGAGGAGAGTTACCTGGACAAGATGATTTCTATGGGTGAAAAACACGGCTATTCCCTAGGACCAATGCTCCTCAGGTGGGCTCATAACATGTTGGCTAAATGCTGAGCTAAACTGGAGAGGAGAGTACGCAAGCAGGAGCCGGTGCAAGCAAAATGAGAAAGCGAGGAAGCTCAACGTTAGCATGATCAGGTGCAGCCACAAACACAACGTAATTACGACCAGGCACAGGCACAAGCACAATGCGAACATGAGCTTGCACTTGCTCAGTTTCGAGCTGTAACCCTGGACAGTGGTGATTCACTCTGAAATGTTGACCAGCCTCATGAGAGGTGCCCCCCAATACAAAAATAAGAGGATGATGGCAAGCAACCGTTCGATGCTTACATCCGCTCTTTTGAGAGTCTTGCCACAGCTAATATAGGGACAGATGATGAGGAGACTTGCTGGTTGCTCACCTCCATGCCACCCTGTCAGCTCCCTCTGGACAATAATTTCATCCAAAGGCAACTGAGGGACTACGAGAAGGTTAAACACACTCCTCAACTCGCAGAACATTTCACCAGCTGAGTGTTGTGCTAGGTTTGTGTCAGATTTCTCAATGAAGGAGGAGTAGTGTAGTGCCCTTGGCAACCGCAAAGCTTGCCTCTTTGATGATTGGTTGCGAGTTGCAAAGTGTCCTCGAGAGAATTGAATCCGTTCTTGATACTTGATTCAATTGCCAATGACCTCCTTACCGACATTTTGCGTATGTAAGGACACAGCTTAAGGATGATATCGACTTTGCGAAACATGTACCCCCTGTGGATGAGTACCTCCAGCACAACCAGGCTATAGTGCGTCTCTGTGACATTATGACGGCAAGAAGGGCCGATCCCAAGACTCGTCCTCAGAGCATCATCTCCCTCACAGCAGGCCATGATTCTCACCAAAAAGGAGATCACAGGAACAGGAAGTATAAGGGCACTTCTCAGAGCTTCAATCATCCAGCTTATCCTCCTCACACTCCTAAGCCTTATTACAGCCAGGCCCCCACAAGCAAGGAGATTGACTCGGTAAGACCTAAGCCTCAGCAGTTCAGAGGCAAGGGCAATTACTCTACTCCACCTTCCTAGGAATTTCAGCCAAACTCTAAGAGCCACCAAACACCCTTTCACAGCGGCGGCCAGCATAACCGTCTGGCTACTCACTCGGCCCATGCCATAGAAACAAAGCCAGTAAGGCCCATCAAAGATAACACCGAGGACCACTGTACAAATTTGCCAATGTGCAATTCACCAAAAATGATGATCCCGAGATGGTCCCAACGTGCCTAGGAACCATAAATGGTTTAGAAACTGAGATAGCCCTCAACACTGGGGCTAGTGGCATATTTGCTGAAGAGAGATTTGTCAAGAATGAAGATTTAACCAGCAACGTCGTTCATGTGCGGGTTGCTGAAGGAATACCTCAGATACGACGTTGCTGTGTCGTTGACCTGGATTGCAAATATTACAAGGGAAAAGCCCCAGCTGTGGCATTGATTGAGCCTATGTATCCTGTCCTGATGAGGACTTTTTTCAGTAGAACATCTCTCGGGCAAAGTCACAACAAGCCATTTCAGCAGCAACTACTGGCTTTGATGCCAGGAATTTGGACGATTCTCCGACTAACTCCATTGACTCTGATGCAGTTAGTACCTGTAATATGGAATGTGGAGAGTTTCCCCATCCTTTACCAGGTGATACACCTCTAGAGCTACTGAAGTCAAGTCCAAACTTCGCTAAACTGCAGCAGGACTGCCCCAGCCTCAAATGCTGGCTGCAACAGTCCACCGAGGGAAGAACCTTTACAGTGAGAGGAGGCCAGATCACTTACACCTTTGAAGATGGAGTCCTTAGTTGGCATGTGACTAAAGACAGCCACACCTTTAAATAGTTGGTGGTGCCCGCTTCATTGCACCGTCAGGCTATGTATGTGGCACACCATTTACCTCTGAGCGGACACAGAGGCAAAGCAAAAACTTGGCACATCCTTCAGAATGCTTTTGCATGGCCAAACATGTACGCCAAGGTAGACAGATACATGCGCTCCTGCCCCGTCTGTCAATGCATTTCTATGGCACAAGTACCGAAAGTCCCCATGGGCATAACTAAGCTCTCAATGGAGTCATTTTCCAAGGCCACTATTGACATATTAGGTCCTATTAACCATGCTTCGTCCACAGAGAAACAGTTCCTCTTGGTATACGTGGACCTGGTAACAAGGTACCTGGATGCAGTGTTGCTGTCTTCTATCATGACTGAAGCAATATCTCAAGCCTTATTCAAAATATACTCCGTGGTCAGTTTCCCTGAGCAGGTAACTTCTGACAATGGAAGTCAGTTTACAAATAGACATTTTGAGGCTTTCTGTAACCTCTTAGAAATGAAGCACATTTGTACGAGTGTCTATCATGCCCAATCAAATGGGGCATGTGAATCCCATAACAGGACATTGAAGTGATGTTTGCTCAAGCTAGTGATAGATATACCCAGGCAGTGGGACAAGTATATCCCCGCTGCACTTTTCTCCATCAGACACATGCTCCACAACCCTACTGGATACTCGCCTTGCGAGCTGATTTATGTAGTTTCTGTTTTACGAAGGGGATTCAAGGTACCGAAATCGGTTAAGAGCTCACAAACAGACAGGACAGTTCTTAATTTAATTCCCTTCGTAAAACAGAAACTACATAAATCAGCTCGCAAGGCGAGTATCCAGTAGGTTAAATGAAACTCAAAATTCAACTTTCTTTTAATAATTTTGGAAATGCAATGATATATTAAAAAGAAATTTAAATAATATTTGGAAAACTGAAACAAATTTAGAAAATTTAAATCTATGAATTGCTGCCTTGAATCCTGGAGTTGGCGAGCACGATTTCTATTCCTGGCACCACAGCCGGATGCCAAGACTTTGGCTTTAACTCAATGATCACCTCTGTCACATAGGCAGAGTAGAATAGAGGACACTGCAATTGCAGAAACAGAAACGATGCACCATTAATAATGGGAAGACTGAAGCACGAACACACAAATGATGAGTTTCCAATAATATTCTAGTGGATGAAAATATATTGGTTAGTCACCCCTAATCAGAAATATTTATGCTACCATAGAAGCATACAAAATCATTAATTATTTAAAGGCATTAGTGTAAAACAATTTATTCACAATAAATGAAGAATCAGTGAGACAAACACAGTATGTATTCCTTAAATTGTGGGTAACAATAAATGTTTGCAATGCCAGTAGGGCAAAATTACTTATTAATTATTTGCAATTAATATAGTAAAACACTTATATTTACGATAAAGGAAGGCTCTACCAGATAAATATGTATTCATTCAATTTTTGTTAGCAAGAAATATTTGCAGTGCCAAAACAGCAAAACCACCCTTTGAAGTATTTGCAACTCATAACTCAAAACACTTTATTCCCAATAAATGAAGAATCACCATGTAGTGCCAAAGGGGGAAAACCACCTTTTGAAGTATTTACAACTTATAACTCAAAACACTTTATTCCTAATAAATTAAGAATCAGCAAGATAAATACAATATGTATTCATAAATTGTGGTTAACAAGAAACCTTTGCAATGCCAACAGGGCAAAATTACTTATTTATTATTTTCAGTTTATAGCATAAAACATCTTTGATATCTCTATGGCCTTGCCAGAGTCTGGCACGAGGCTCTTTTGGCCAGCCTTCCTGCCTATGGCTTTACCCCTTCTTTCTGTTCTATGATTTCCAATTTTCTTACTGACTGTTTTATATCTGTAGTTGATGGTGCGACATCTAACCCTTTCTCTGTTACCAGTGGTGTTCCAAAGGACTCTGTCCCTTCTCTTCATCAATGATCTTCTATAATCCCCATCTTCCTCTCATCTCCATGCTTTTGCTGATGATTCTACCCTTCACTTGCCCTCTGCCTGTTCTTCTTAACCTTCATCTGCTACTCGTAATCAATCTCGTATCACTATTTCTTCTGCTCTCAACTCCGATTTGCTGAGTGGGGCACTCAAAATGCTGATAAATTCAATTCCTCCAAGAAACAGTTTCTGGCTATCTCTTTATCTTCTTCTCCTCCTGATAACCCTATTGTCTTCAAAACTGACGAAATTTACCCTCTTAATTCTATCAACATATTAGGAATCTATATACCCTCTAACTTATCTTGGAGGAATCATATAATCCAAATTTCTAAATCTTCATCCAAAAATTTGGGGATTTTGTACTGTTTTTATCATTACTTTTCCTCTTTACAGTTACTTAAAATTTACAAAGGTCTTATCCGTCCCTGCCTAGAATACTGCTCACACATCTGGGGTGCTTCTTCTTATATTTATCTCCTTGATAGGGTTGAATCTAAGGCAGTCAGACTCATCAATGACCCTTCTCTTACTTTTAATCTGGATTCTCTATCACTTCGCCGTAGGGTATCTTTCCTTTCTCTTTTCTATCGCTACTACTTCCATTGCTGCTCTGATGAGTAGGCAAGTTGCATCCCCCCCCCCACTGCAAGGCTGCGAAACACTCGCCAAGCGGTCTCATCTCATAGGTACTGTGTGGAGATTTGTAGCTCGCAGATTGGTTAGTGCAGCAACTGCTTATTCCCATCTACCTCCAGACCTTGGAACTCTCTTCTTCCTTCTGTCTTTCCTAATTCTTAATCCTATCATCCTTCAAAAAGCAGATCTATCATCATCTCAGGGCCTAGTCCTCCATATCTATGGTTCCACTGTACTTGACTGTTTTTTCTGTCTGTTGTTTTCCTTTGTGTGACATTACCTCATCTCTGCCTTGTCTTTAACCTTTTTCTTTTCTGTGGTTGATATAGAAAAAAATAATATATGTCACTTACTTCAACTTAATTCCACCTGCACGTGTTGGAAATTAAGAGTCCACTCACAACTGTTCAAAACCCAATTTCTTGCCCCCTTTCTCTAAAGCACCACATACAAAAAGAAATCAACACCTACACTGGGAGCTCCCGCTAAAACTCCACAACTCAATAGTAAAGCAATTCCGTCTCACAACTCAACCAAAAAAGCAAATCCATCACACAATTCGACCAACTCAACAACCCCATGAGCACTCCTCTTCATCCCCTAACGTTTTGCCAAAAATGTAAACAATATCCCGTTTACGGTGTTACCAACCAGTGTTACCAGATCCAAATTATACAAAATCATAAACGAAAACTATTGTCTCCACAAAACCACACGCCCCCTTGATCTTAAGATCACTAAGAGCGCCACCAGCTCCCTCACCAAGAGATGGCCACCCATCCCTCAGCACTCCTCCCCGCTCGATGATCCCTCCACATAATCTCTCATCCACACCGGTCGTTGTCTTTCTCAGTTCGGCTACTATGGAACTTCATTCTCCTGTACTTCAATTGACCCTTCATCCTCAGTAGACGAGTCCACCACTCTCCTAATATCTAGAGCGTGCCAAGGCCTCCCACCTACTGAGACATTATTTCGTGAATTCACATTGGTCACAGTACCACTTCCCCATTGCAATGTGCATCTTGAGTTTGGCGGCTTTACCCACATCTCATCTCCAATCATGATGGAAACTGCCCCTTTGTCTCCTTTATCCATCTTTGGTACCTTGCTAGGATGTCACCACTCATAATTGAAGACAGCTTTCTGTGGCACAGTTCCTTCATCCTGACCCGACCTAGGGGACATATTATACCAGAAGACTGCTTCCAGTGGAGACATCTGAGCCCTCTCCGCCATGGCCTTGAATGTGCAATGATGTCGCTCCAAAATTTCATTCCCACTAGGCCGATATGCAGCTCTAAATTAGCGGTTGTCAAGCATCTCCTCAAAGCCTGGAATCTAAAGGCTGTACTGTTGTCTACCATTTATTTTTTCATTCTTTGATGTTCTCCCTTGAGGGTGAGCGGACCTTCCCTTGTGACCCACAGGTGGGGTAAGATTTTGTTGATTGTAGGTGGTATTTGCTCTTGCGGGCGAATGGGCTTTCCTATTTGGTGATGAGGTGGGGTGAAATCTTGTTATTGTTGGTTGTATTCACTCTTGAGGGTGATCGGACTTTCCTATTTTGGCCCGCAGGTGAGGTTGTGCAAAACTGTAAAGATAATGGAAAGCGTAAGTGTTCAGTTGAGGATTATTAGCTTACATCAAACAATTTAAATGAATTCTATTTTGGAGGTGAGAGAGAGTTATTACATGGTTATCTTGGTGGAGGGTATTGACTGATGATATTTAGTAGACTGTTCATGTAGTTGTTTGTTGCTAGTCTGATTATGGAGCTAGGAACATAAAGGGCATTTGGATCTTCGCTGGATGTTGCAAGGGCACCAGTTTTCCGTCAAATTTCTGAAAAGGAATCACATTCGAGAATCTAGTGGAGCAGTGGATGTGGTGAAGCTACCTGGCAAAAGGTGCAATCCCTGATGATATCATCCACTATTCGCCAGGTGCACTTGTACCCGAGTCTCAGACGGTACACATTGACCGCCGTGCTTCGTCGAAGGTTCTTAGGCAGGGTGATTCACTGAAGATCAGTGGTGGCTTTGTACCACCAGGTGGAGGGGGAGCCAATGTCTGTGCACAGGTTGTGTTTAGTTATAAGGCATTAAGGAGTGACTTGGTGGCTTTATTTTTTATCCGTTGAACCCAGGAGGCAGAGATATTTGGATTTCTGCTCTGAGAGTGGCTTGTTTGGCGGTTTGATCGGCTTCCTCATTTCCCTTGATGCCGATGTGGCTGGGAATCCAGGCAAAAGTGATGGCTTTTCCAAGGCTGGTCATCCTGTGGTAGTAGCTGAGGATGGTGGTGATGATACGTACATTGTCTCTGAGGAGTGGCTTCTTGATGGCCTGTAAGGTGCCTTTAGAGTCAGAGAGACTTAGGGCATGGTCAGCTCCTTACTGGATGAAGAAGTCGAGGGCGTTGGCTATGGCAACAAGCTCAGTCTGGAGCAATGAGCAGGAGTTTGACAGTCTCCAGGATAGGACGTGGTTTCCAGTGGTGAAGGCGGCGGCTGAGGCTCCAGTTTCTTGATTTACTGAACCGTCAGTGTAGTAGACTTGAGAGTTTGGCCTGCTCCAGCTCTGAATTTTGTCCTTGTATATGTTTTTAAGGACAAGCGGGTTTACCAAGCTCTTGGGGTTGTCAAGGAGCTCGATCTTTATATTGAGTGGTTGGTCGTTCCATGGGGGTGGCCATCTGTATTCAGGAAGCGGAGTGTCCTGTATCTTGGCTCGGATGCTCTCCCTGACTGGCAGTGCTTGCAGGCCAGCGCAGACCTTGGCTGCCCAGGTTCTAGGATGGTGGTTGGGGTGGCGATTGAGGGCTAGATGGAGATTTGTGCCAGCAAGGCATTTATGTTGGGCAGTGGTGGTTTTGGCCACAAAGAGGGTCAGTCTTTGCTGAGTTCTGAGTTTGAGTGGCATGAGTCCCGATTCCATCTGGATGTTTTCTCTCTTGGTCCTTATGAGGGCTCCTAGCATGGTACGTATGGCGTTGTTTTGAATTACTTCTATCTTGTCCCACTGTTGGTCTTTTAGTAGCCAGAGTGTGGGACAAGCATAGTCTATGAGGCTGCGTATGGCTTGTACATAGAAGCTTCTGAGGACATTAAATGATGCACCATCGTAGAGGCCCGACATCCGACGAAGGACCGCTTGTCGCTGGCTGCACTTGTCACGCAAGTGTTGAATTTCAGGTCCAAAGGTTAGTTTGCCATCGATGATTACACACAGGTATTGGTGCTTGGTAACCCAGTCCACAGGCTCATTACCTATGACCAGATTAGTGTCTGTTCCCACTGGTGGATGGGAAGGGCCTTGGTTTTGCGGGCATTGATTTTAACTCCAAGGGAGATGGAGGCTTGGTGAATCTTGGTGAGGCAGCGCTGTGTCTTGTTAGTGCTTATGTCGCCTATTGTGACAAGGGCAAAGTCATCCGCATAGTTGAAGAGTTTGGCTCCATGTGGTAGTGCGATGTCCATGAGTTTTTCCATGAGACAATTAAAGAGGAAGGGGCTAAGGATTCCACCTTGGGGGGTCCCATTTTTGTGGGTTTTGTAGGTGGAGTAGTGCCCATCTACTTTGACTTGTGCACTACGGTTTTGTAGACTTTGCTTGATCCATGAGAGAAGGTTACCTTTGATCTGCTTTGCAACAAGAGCTGAGAGTATCACTGGCACATTGGCCAGTTCAAGGGCCTTCTCTAGGTCTAGAAAAACGATGTATCCACGGCAGTTGTTGATAAATGATAGCATGGAGGCTATGCATCCTGAGGTGCCTAAGTCAGGCTGCTAGGCAAACATGTTTTCTGGGAAGGGTGGGCATTTCCAGCGGTCTCTGTTAAGTACCATCTTTTCTGCCGTCTTGCTCAGGCAGCTTAGGGGGGAGATGGGGCGAGGGTTGTCATGGTCCTGTGGTTTTGGGATGGGCTGAATGTCTGCTCTGTTCCATGAGGCTGGTCTGATTCTTCGTGTGTATGTTGAATTGATCAGAGAGAGCAGAGCAAGCTCCCCTTGGGGCCCCATATTTTGAATCACTGTGTATGTGATTCTGTCAGCACCTGGGGCTGTGTTCTTAGAGCTTTTGCTTACTCTTAGTAGCTCAGTCAGAGAGAAGGGGGCATCTATTTTGTCTTCTGTGTTGATGGCCTCTTCTATTTCTTCCCATTTTGCCGTGGTGAGGTCCTGCGGGGGATGATTTTAGGAGGTTTACCTTTAGCAAAGGAGTTAATGCTCCTCCACATCTGGCCCACAGAGGTGTGAGCATCTAGGGCGGAACACCATCCTAGCCATTTTTTCCTCTTAATGTTGCGTGTCTCTTCATGGGCACGTTCTTTGACTGCCTGGAGAGTGCGGTAGGAGTCTTCAGTGCGACATTTCCTGTGCATTTTCTGGATGACGTTGAGCTGGTGATTGAGTTCTTTAACTCTGTCACAGTAGTGCCATCTGTCCCGATGAGTGGTGTGTTGTGGTTTACAGAGGGGGATGGAGGAGTTTTCTGCAGCTTGCAGAGCATTGACTAGCTCGGCCTCTGCTTGGTCGATGTCTTCGGATGGTGTGTAGGCTGAAAACCAATTGCTGAGGTGCTCCTGGAATCGGCCCCAGTCGGCCTTCTTGAAATTCCATCGAGGGGGAGGAGCAGGGATTTGGAAGATTTCAGGAATTGGCAGCGTGAGATGGATCCCGTAGTGGTCGCTTGTGACCAGGAGATGAACTCTCCATGTCATGCTCTCTCATTGCATTCTCATTGCAGCCCACCTTGTTCTTTAACACCGGCAGCCCCTCTATCAAATACCACTCCACCACCCACTTAGTACCATCAAACTCTGCAATGAAATCCTTGTCCACAATCTTGCACAGACTGGCCTTCTGTTGTGTGGTTAGCTCTCCTATCACCTTCCCATTTTCCTAGGTTTTCACTATTCCTGCCACCCTTTCCAACCCTGCATTCACAACTGTCACTGCACACCTTATCCTGCCTCTCACTACTTGCAAAATGTTCACTGGTACCGGTACATTGCCAAAAACTGCAAATCCATCACGAATTGTCACACCACCCAGTCTGTTAATCATATCCATTCCCATTACTACATCTATGCCATTTATCACCTTAGAAATTACAATTGCTGTAGTTCTCAGGTGTATTCCTTACATTGTCAGCTCTATCTCTTTACTGCCCTTACTTTCAATTCTGTCTTCCATCCACCATTACTGATCCTTCTACCTTCACTGTGTATTTTCCCGCCATGCTAACACTGATCACTGGCAATGAAGATGGAAACACCTTTAGTTGTCTGAGGGGGTAACTTTTGGTGCAGCAGCTCCCCCTTGCCCATTTCCCTGCTTGCAGTGGCTTACAATATGATCTTCCTTCCACACTTGAAGCACATTATGGGTGGTCGTGGCTCCTTGCACTCTCTTGCCATATGAGGCCCACCGCACCTTTAACAGCAACCTTTGAACATCTTATTTTCTCCTTTCCTGCCACCTTGCTGGCCTTGTGATGGTGAGACACCCCAGCAACTGGGACCTTTTTCTGCCATACCATCAGTGAAGGTCCTCTGGCCACAACTGTTGCAACATCTTGACATCCACCACCTGATGTTAGCACTCTGGCTCTTGCAACTAGCTCAGTCATATCTAATGTTTCCACATCCTTTGTCTGCTGAAGTTCCATGGAGATCCGATCTGGGAAACCAGTCACAAATACCAGCTTTACAGACTGCTCCAGATCCTCTCCCTTCCATCCTGCCAGTCCTGCTAATCACCTGATCTCAATTGCAAAAACCTCCACTTGCTCACCTGTCCAATGTGTCTTTCTAAACCGTCCATAGCCCTCGAACATCCCTTGTGAGAAGGCCAATTTTAATCTGGTCTCGATATTCTTGGAATCTAGCTGATCATCATCACTCATTTCGAGATAAAGAGCCAAAGCATCTCCTTCAAGATACAAAGGTATAAAACTGGCTAAATCCTTAAATTCTACTAATCTCGCCACCAACTCGGCCTTTTATAGCCAGGCAACCACATCACCTTGGCCATCAAATGATTTCATCATTTCACCACAAAATTTGTCTTTTCCGGTCATAGTGATTTTTAGACGGCCTAGATAGCTTGTGGTCCAGATAGAAAAAATAATATATATCACTTACCTCAACTTAACTCCATCTGCATGTGTTGGAAGTTAAGAGTCCACTCACAACTGTTCAAACCCCGATTTCTTGCCCCCTTTCTCTAAACCACCACATATAAAAAGAAATCAACACCTACATTGGGAGCTCACACTAAACCTCCACAACTCAATGATAAAACAATTCCTTTTTCACAACTCAACCAATAAAGCAAATCCATCACACAATTTAAACAACTCGACAACCTCAAGAGCACTACTTTTCATCCCCAAACATTTTGCCGAAAACGTAAACAACATCCCGTTCACAGTGTTCCCAACCAGTGTTACCAGATCCAAATTATACAGAATCATAAACGAAAACTATTGTCGCCACAAAACCACATTTTCCTTCGTCTTGGTATTTTCTCATGCCTGGGCCTTTAGTGATTAGGGTAGTTTTTGCCTGTCCCGATGTCACACTCATAAAAAAAAATATTTTTGCCATTTATAGTGAAAAAATAATGCTTTATTTACAAGAATTGACGTAAAACACTTTATTTACGATGATAGAAAGGGGTGAAATTACATTAAAATTCGTTAGGAGAAGGGATAGATTTTTACGTGGTAATGAGCAATCTTCTGAGAGCAAAATTTTACTTTGGCACCCACAATGAAAGAAATTTTTTATCAATGTATATCGGCGGTAATTTCCAAGTCAAGGAACTAAATTTGGCCAAAGAGATTCCCATTAGGTAATCTACAAAAGTTCGTTTTGTATGGGAATGGAACTGAGAATAATTTCTTAGGACTTGATCAGTAAAGTATTTGACCAGTAACGAATTTAACCAGTTTCTCAAATTCACAATTTGCTAGACCAACGAGCTTTACCTTCAACTATCTCTTACCTTATTTGTGCCAGGTGAACTCCTGTGAAGACAAAACGTAAAAAAAATTGAAGTAAGCATAACTGCTGAGGCGATATCTTGCCTTTGGAATGTTTGGCCACCAAATGAGAGTGATCAAGAGTCCCTCTTGGTGACGACATCATTCAGCCCGCCTGTAGGATGTATATTCAGAACAGTAATAGGTCATATAAAATTCGAGGGTCTACTGTAGTGGTGGTCCCTGGCAGGCAATTATGGCAGAGATGCAAGGGAGAGACAGTATTTTAGGTGCAACAAACGGAAGCAAACAAAAGAAATGAGAAATATTTAAGGGCAAAATAGGTTATTGGTGAGCAATCTCCAAAAAGTTCTTTGCATTGCAGGAGACGGAATTTTAAATATTCAAGTAGTATAGAAGCTATTGAAATGTATCTAGACAGGCTAGTGACATATCAGCAGAGTCAAATTTATAAGCAAAAGCAAATTTATAATAAGAAAGTTGTGTAAACAATGTATCTAACAGACTCGCTAGGATTATGGCCTCGTTCATGAGAAAAAAAGAAAGAACAGAAATAGGAGCGATATTTAATATTGGGATCATGCTTTCTACACGTACAAGAATATTAAACAAAATATACTAAAATATAAATTGCAAATAATCATAATCTGCAAAATGCAAGGAGTGAGATTTTATTAGTAAGATAAAAAGAGTTACTAGTGAACATCATAACTAATAAGGCATCTGCTACAGCCTCTGGTGACTGAACAAAGCACATTATGGTAATAAAGTCAGAAGCCCAGTGGAATTCTTGGCAGAATGTTGGGACTCACTTACCATCGAGGATGATGATAGGGACACCCATGGGCATATTTTGAAGATTTTGTCCCATCTCATAAAAGCCTGGAAAGCTGCACAATGGCCATTAAGGGCCACCAGCATACTGCCAAGCTCCTCTTTGAAAAGTATGCCCGACGTCATGCCCTGAAAGCTGAAGATAGAACACTGTTACTTCTTCCAACAGATACTCGCAAGCTAATGCAAAGCTGGAAAGGACAATACACTGTGGTACACTGTGTGACCCCCGACAATTACATATTAAATGTTGATGGCAATAACAGGAAATACCACATTAACCAACTAAAGCTGTGTAATGAGGCGATGCCTCTGATAGGAGGGCTAAAACTGCAAACTTTAACTTTAACTTTAACGAGGACCCGGATGTCCACAGGGATCCTGGACTGGCACTCTCAGCAAACCCTCTCGGTGCCCTCAAAAGCACCATTACCTCCTAGGCAGCAGCAACACAGGTGCTCCATTACAGCCACCCATTACCTCCTATATTGGAGAACTCCTCCCTTGCAGTGAAGGCAGACTTACGGGAGTGGAGTTTTTCGGAAGAAGCCCCACTGGCTGCAGCAACCGCCCTCGCAATTGAAGACGTAACCTCAACTTTTGATGATGGTAAAGATCCTGCCATTCCCACACACCAAAAGGAAAGTGTGAGTAATTGCATTATTAACTCCAGACTCCAACTGAGTCAACAGGAACAGCTGAACAAGATATTAGAGGACTACGAGAATGTCTTCAACGACCTTCCAAGCACTTTCGCTACCCTTGAGCATCATGTCAGATTGACTGACCCAGAGTCATTTCGGCATTCCTATGGCCTTCCCCACCAGCTGTCTGTACAGCTGAAGGATGATCTTGACACTTTTGTCCGCCTCGGAATAGTTGAAAAAAGCATTCCGCCTTGGTGTTCGCCGTTACTGGCAGTGAGTAAGTGAGATGGCAGTCACAGGCTCCGCCTCGACTGTCGTAAGCTTAACTCCTGTATCATCTTTGATGGAGAAACCATTGCAAATGCTGAACATATTTTCTTGTTACTATCCTGAGCCCGCTACCTGTCCAAATTGGATCTGGCCGGTGGATTTTGGCAGGTCCTGCTAAGCGAGATTACCAAGCCTCTAACAGCTTTTTCCACGAGACTCAGTCTGTACCAGTTTAGGGTCACGCCTTTTGGTATGATGAATGCCCCTGGCTGCTTCAGCCGGCTCATGAGGACAGTTTTGCAGGACCTTGACAATGTTTCATGCTTTATAGACAACATCCCAGTGAATTCTCAGGATTGGTCATCGCATTTTGCGACATTTTGCAGAGTTCTCACCCGTCTGAAACAGCATAGACTTCATTTAAAGCCTTCCAAATGCGAGATTGATTTCACACAATTGCAATATCTTGGCCACTTGGTCGGAGAAGGAGTTAAGTCCCCTTTACAGGACAAGGTGCAAACTATTAAGGATATCTAGAATCCTGCTACTATCACTCAACTCAGATCATTCCTGGGTAGTGTCGGCTACTACCAACGGTTCATTCCACACATTAATACTTTCGCTGCACCTTTACAGCAAATGACCTCCTCAAAGTGAGGTAAAACCTCCCCTGTCCAATGGACTGACGAGGCAGGGATAGCATTATTCAAGCTCCGAGAAGCATTGGTGGATGCGACAGTATTAAAACTTGTAAACCCCGATTTTCCCTTGTAGACTGATGCCTCAGACAAAGGCCTGGGTGCCATGCTCTTGCAAGCCTGGTCAGACAACCCAGTAGAAGTAGCTCCAATGCAATATGCAAGCTGCATATTGGGCCATAAAGAGATTTTAAGTCCATCTCAATGGCCAACATTTTATGCTGAGAACAGACCTCCGTCCTCCCCTACATATATAGACTGCAGATGAGCTGAATCCTCGGCTTAAAAGGTGGGCACTTTACCTGAATCTTTTCAAATTCACTGCCCAACATGTTGATGGAAAGGACAATGACCTCGCTGATCTACTAATCCGATGGTCGTTACCTTTAAGTGAGGAAGCTGCTGCTGTTAGCCTCAACTTAACTAGTATGTAAAGATTACTTCTCTGATGTGTTGTTTATTTTTATGTTTATCTTTTATATCTTTAATACTGCACTTATTTATATTAGCTTTCATATATATTTCAGTTTGGTCATGTACTTGTAAAATGGGTTTTACTTAGTTTTCTTTTGTAAAGCGTGTTTATACACCCTTATGGCACGTATCCATGTGTATCAACATTATTCCTTATGGAAGATGAAGAAGAAGATGAAGAATATTTCTCTGATTGTAGTTTTATGTTCCCCTGTTGTGGGACCCTGAGAGCCAGAACATGGCGGAAACTTTTAGTTTAGTGTTGAATAGCTAAAGCTGTTTTAAATCCAGTCACCACTGTTAAGGACGACTAGGTTCAAAATTTTCCTTTTACGTATATTTCATTTTTTAAATTATTATTTTATTGCCTTGTTGAATGTGAAGAATTCTTAAACTTAAATATTGATATTTTCTCTGACATTTAATTGTGATTTTAAATTTCTTGAAATTTGCATTTGATCACACTCCTTTTATGTTTTGCATATCACTTAAATTTTCTTTATAAAAATTTCTTTACTTTATTGATAATATATATTCCATTTGTGGATCCCATTTTTTGTTCATTTGTTCTTTTCCCTTAAAAGATCTCTCATCCCTCATAATAACACTGACGTCACCATAACTTTCTCTGTTCTTTTTTTGCCTTTTGTAGCAGAATTTTGTTAAATCAGCATTCCTTAGAAAGAGCTTTTGTGACAGTGTTTCACTCAAAGTCACCAGATGCTGTAGTAGATGCCTTATTAGTTATTTAGTTAACTTGACTGCCGCAAAAAAAAAAAAAAATCTCACTTCTTGCACTTTGCAGATTATGATTATTTTCAGTTTATATTTCAGAATATCGCTAATTTTAAATATATCTTGCTTAATATTCTTGTACGTGTAGAAAGCATTATCCTAATATAAAAATTTTCCTCCTATTTCTCTGTTTTCTGCTTTTTTTTTGTCCTCATGTACGATACGATGCCGAAATCCTAGTGACTCTGTTAAATACGTTGTTTACTCAATTTTCTTATTATAAAATGGTTTTTGCTGATAAATTTTGTTATACTATAAAAATTGCTATTGCTGATAATGTTGTTATAAATTTGACCCTGCTGACATGTCATTAGCCTGTCTAGATACATTTCAGTAGCTTTTTTACTATTTGAATATTTAAAATTCCCACTCCTGCAACGCAAAGAATACTCTGCAGAGATTTTAACCAGTAAGCTATTTTGCCCATAAATATTTCTCGTTTATTTTGTTTGCTTCCCCATGTTGCACCTAAAATACTGTCTCTCCCTTGCATCTCTGCCATAATTACCTGCCAAGGCCCACCCGTACAATAGGCCCTCGAACTTTATATGAACTAGTTACTACTCTGAATATACACCCTACAGGCTGCCCAAATGATGACGTCACTAAGAGGGACACTTGATTTCTCTCAATTGGCTGCCAAAGTTCTCAGAGGCAAGATCTCTCCTCCACAGTCATGTTTACTCCAAGCTTATTTTTATGTGGCTTCTTAACAGGAATTCATCTGGCACAAATATGGTGAGAGATAGTTGAAGGTAAAGCTCGTCGGTCAAGCAAATTGGGAATTCGAGAAACAGGCCAATTCCTTTACGGGTGAAATCCTCAGAATTTTTTTGCAGTTCCATTTCCATACAAAACACACTTCTGTAGATTACCTAACTGGAATCTCATTTGTCAAATTTAACTCCTTGACCTGGAAATTACCACTGACATACATTGTTAAGAGATTTCTTTCAGTGCAGGTTCCAAAGTAAAATTTTGCCCTCAGAAGATTGCTCATCATCACCCCTTTCTATCATTGTAAATAAAGTGTTTTACGTCAATACTCGTAAATAAAGTATTTTTTCGCCATAAATTGTGAATAATTAATAATTTAATAAAGTATTATATGCTATAAATTGCAAATAATAAGTAATTTTGTCCTGTTGGCATTGCAAACATTTCTTGTTGCCAAAGGTGAAGCCATCACATCACATTACCTAATTTTTTGTGTAAACTGGGGAAAGCTCTTAAGCCGTTTACCTGATCCTGTGGTTCCATATATTGTTAAAATCAGTATCCTTCCCATTTATATTAACTTGTTAGTTAGTTTGATACACGAAATAATTGAATAATTAAAAAAAAAATACCAAATATCCACCTGTCAACAGTACTGAGTTAGGTTGCCAAGTACTACAGCTGTCTTATTTTCTTCATTTTTTTGCTTTTCTTTTAGCTTTCTCTTTTACTATTTTTTTTATTTTGTATATATAGTGAGTTAAATGTAAAGTCTAATCCTGTGATAACATATCTTGGTTAGCAAGTGAGTTTATCAGTTAGGAAGAATATATAGCAGAAACAGGTGGGTGCCTCCTCAGACACAAATTCGAATTTTCCTTCAGGTTTGACTTTTGTTTTGTTGCATTTTTTTTTCTTTTTCTTTTTATCCTTAAATTACCATGGTCAAGTTATTAAGTTAAGATGTGTGTTACCAGAAAAGAGATAAATTGAGTCACTAAATAGCACTTATATGGAGATATAAAGATTCTGTGTGAAGCTTAAATAATAGTTTTTCTCTTTTTTTTCCTCTTTCTCTTCTTCTTTCTATATTCTGTGAGAGGGAGAACATAAAAATTAGGCCATCTCTGTCCCAAACCTCCCCCATCCATGGGTCGGTAGGAGGGGTAGCCATTAGGAGACTTAAACAGAAAATCAAGAATTTAGAGGCAATGGTTATAAGCCTTGATGAAAAAATTCGGAATATGGATGGAGAAATTAAAGAGAATGAAACACTCAGAGAGCAAATAAGATCTTTGGAGGAAGCAAATAAAGCACAAGGGCAGGAGAGAAAGGAACTACAAAAAGGAATAAAGAAGCTGGAAGGGGAAAAGAGTCAACTAGAATCTAGAATTTCTAAACAAGAAGATAAAAACAAACAGCTGAATGACAACCTAAAGGAATTAGATGTTAGTTCACTGTTCTCTTCTGAGAGAGACGAGATTGCTGCTTGGAATGTCCAGATTAAGGAAAACATTGAACAGTTCAGAAAAGAGTTCCAGGAGCTGAATATGGAAAATGATGCCATGAAAACTTCCTTTGCTGATGCACTAAAGGGGAATGTGACAGTAAAAGAGGCTGTAAAGGTGGTGGCACTGGAAAACATACAAACAGTTGACTATAAAGAGACAGTAATAAAAAAAATGAAAGACGTTGTGATGGAAAGGGCAAACCCACTCATCAAACAGGCACTTGATAAGGAGAAGACAGTGGTAATCTCAGGCATAAGCGAATCCCAGGAGCCAACATGGCAGGGGAGACTTGAAGAAAATAAAGCTAGGGTTGTAGACCTGATAAGAAAGCTTGGAGTAGTATGTGGTCCTGAGGATATTGTAAACATACACCAACTAGGTAAATATTCGAGGGAAGGAAAGCCGAGACCAACAAAAGTAACCTTTGAGAGAGGGGAAACATGTAGGGAAATATTGTTGAGAAAAAAAAGTCTAAAAGACCTTCAAGAATTCAAAGAAGTGTTCATTAGACGATACAGAACACAGGAAGAGACGGGAAAGACCAAAAACTTGTTGGAAGAGGCAAGAAGGTTAAATGATGAAAGAAATGAAGAACAGAAGAAAAATTTTCATTACAGAGTTCTTCCAGACAAAGGGGAGATAAAGAAGATAATGACAGAAGATCAGGGGATGGGGCCTCATTAAGATTGTTATACACAAATGCTGATGGATTAGCTGGTAAGGCGGTAGAATTAAAAGATAGGATTCACAACAGTAAGGCAGATATAGTAGCAATTACAGAGACTAAGTTGAGTGAGGACATAAACAGTGTCACAGTTTTTCCTAAGGGCTTCAGAATACTAAGGCTTGAATGATCTGAGAGGACTGGTGGAGGGATAGCACTGCTCATAAGTGAAAGGATTCAAGTTGAAGAAATAAACTTGGCTATAGAAAGTGAGTTCAAGGAATTTCTTGTTGCTCGCATAAATACTGGGGCAGAGAGCATTATAATAACTGTTGTATACAACCCACCAAGGAACCAAAATAGGCTTGCAGTTTATGAGGAAAGTCATATAGGTACTATTGAAGTCATAAACTCAGTTGTTAACATGGCACGGGAAAAAAAATGTAGGATTTTGATTATGGGAGACTTTAATCATAAAGAGATAAATTGGATAAATCTTGACCCACACAGTGGTGAGGACTCATTCGGGGCAAGATTCCTAGATTGCGTACAAGGGAATTTCCTACACCAACATGTAATGGAACCAACAAGGGCCAGGGGTGGGGATGAGCCATCACTACTTGATCTAGTGTTCACAGACAATGTGTTGGATATTGAAAAAATTGAGTATGTACCACCAATTGGAAAGAGTGACCACTGTGTGTTGTTGATGGAGTATATCATTGAAGATATTCTTCCTGAGAGTAGAGGCACTGAGGACATGAGGAGGAACTATCCGAAAGGAGATTACATCAAAATGAATGAGCTTTTTGCAGTTCTTGACTGGAGAACCTTATTTTACAACATCTCTGTACAAGAAATGTATGACATCTTTTGTGAGAAATATTGGAAGATAGTAGATTGCTGCATACCTGTCACTAAAGTAGGTGTAATTCATGCCAGAGAGAAATGGTTCGATAATGGGTGTAAAAGATCTAAGGAGTGGAGAGACAAATGCTGGAAAAGGTATAGGAGGAGAAAAAACATAAATGCCTGGCAAACCTACAAAAGAGCAAGAAATGACTACCTAAGTAAAAGGAGAGAGGCAGAGAGAGACTATGAGAGGGACATCACCAGGAAGGCTAAAGAAAATCCCAAGCTTTTCCACAGCTTTATCAGAGGAAAACTGAAGGTAAAAGAACAGGTTTTAAGGCAAAAGAGAGCGGATGGAAGCATCACTGAGACGGATGAAGAGATCTGCAAAGAATTGAACAAGGAGTTTCAGTCAGTATTTACAGTAGAAAATACCCCACCCCCTCAGATTGCAGTGATAGAAGCTCAAGGGCCGGTATTAGAGAACATCAACCTTACAGCCACAGAGGTATGCAAAGCGCTGATGGATTTAGATGTTCATAAAGCTACAGGTCCTGATGACATATCCCCTCATGTGCTTAAAAAATGCGCAAACTCAATATCAGTGGCACTAAGTATCATATTTAAAAAGTCACTGGAGTCGGGGGAGATTCCAAGATGCTGGAAACAAGCAAATGTGATACCTATCTTCAAAAAGGGAAGGAGGGATACGGCTCTGAACTATAGACCAGTTTCCTTGAGCAGCATAGTTTGCAAACTTATGGAGAAACTACTAAGGAAACATATCTCTCTTCACTTGGAATCCTTCAACTTTTTGTCAGTGAGGCAACATGGCTTCAGAGAAGGTAGATCAACAGTAACAAACTTATTAGAATTTTATGATGAGGTAAGCCAAATCTTACAGGAAAGAGAGGGCTGGGCAGATTGCATATTCCTAGACTTCCAGAAAGCGTTTGACACTGTTCCACATGGGAGACTTATTAGGAAGCTGCAATCAATGGCTAGAATAGGTGGAAATGTTTTGGAATGGATAAAAACTTACTTAGAAGGAAGGGAACAGAGGGTTAGAGTAAGACACTCAGTGTCTGAATGGAGAAGAGTTAGTAGTGGAGTTCCACAGGGTTCAGTTTTAGGGCCACTTTTGTACCTTGTATATGTAAATGACCTACCAGAGTCTGTAAATTCATTCATGAATATGTTTGCAGATGATGCAAAGATTGTGAAGAAAGTAAAAAACGAGAACAATGGTAGAGAACTTCAGGAGGATCTAAATAATCTGCATGAGTGGTCAGAAAAGTGGCTAATGAAATTCAATACTTCAAAATGTAAGGTAATGAGAATGGGTACAAGTGCAAGAAGGCCCAAGCTTGACTACTCGGTGGCTGGATTACAACTTCAAGAGACAGAAAATGAGAGAGATCTAGGAGTAAACATACTGGCAGATTTGTCTCCAGAAATACATATAAATGGCATAGTGAGGGCAGCATATGCATTCTTATCAAATGTAAGGGTAGCCTTCAGGCACATGGACAAGGAAATGTTCAGAAATATTTATGTAAGCTATGTGAGGCCAAAACTCGAATATGCAGCCCCCTTTTGGAATCCGCACTTGAAAAAGCACATAGCTAAGCTTGAAAAAGTTCAAAGACATGCCACGAAACTGGTGCCAGAAATACGCAATCTCAGTTATGATGAGAGGCTGAGGGAATTAGACTTACCATCACTCGAAGCTAGAAGAGTGAGGGGGGATATGGTGACAGTCTTTAAATTCCTTCATGGTTATGATAGAGTGGATAGGGATCGATATTTTGATATGGTTGGCTCTAGAACTAGAGGTCATAGTTTGAAGCTTCGTGAGAAAACTTCTTTGCAGGATGTAAGAAAATACTTTTTCAGTGTAAGAGTAGTTGATAATTGGAATTCGCTAAGCGAGGAGGTAGTTAATGCTATCTCAATCCATAGTTTTAAGGACAGGTATGATAAGTATCACTATGTATAAAATGGAAGCGATCAGGAGACGGGAAGATAGGAGCTTTGGGCTCTTTCCCGTAAGCACAATTAGATAATCACAATTAGGTAATCACATCACTCGAAGCTAGAAGAGTGAGGGGGGATATGGTGACAGTCTTTAAATTCCTTCATGGTTATGATAGAGTGGATAGGGATCGATATTTTGATATGGCTGGCTCTAGAACTAGAGGTCATAGTTTGAAGCTTCGTAAGAAAACTTCTTTGCTGGATGTAAGAAAATACTTTTTCAGTGTAAGAGTAGTTGATAATTGGAATTGGCTAAGCGAGGAGGTAGTTAATGCTATCTCAATCCATAGTTTTAAGGACAGGTATGATAAGTATCACTAAGTATAAAATGGAAGCGATCAGGAGACGGGAAGATACGAGCTTTGGGCTCTTTCCCGTAAATACAATTAGGTAATCACAATTAGGTAATCACATTTTAATGACTACATACTGTATTTATCTTGCTGACTCTTCATTTATTGGGAATAAAATGCTTTGTGTTATAAGTTACAAAATACTTCAAAAGGTGGTTTTGCCCCTTTGGCACTGCACAAAATTTCTTGCTAACCAAAACTGAATGAATACATATTTATCTCGTAGATTCTTCCTCTATCATATATACAGTGTTTTACTTTATAAATTGCAAAAAATTGATAAGTTATTTTGCCCTATTGGCATGGCAAATGTCTTGTTTTCCATAATTTAAGGCATACATACTATATTTGTCTCACTGATTCTTCATTTATTGTGAATAAATTGCTTTATGCTAATGCCTGCAAATAATTATTGATTTTGTATGCTCTTATGGTAGCATTAATATTTCTGGTTAGCTGTGACTAACCAATATATTTTCATCTCGTACAATAATATTGGCAACTCATTATTTGTGTTCTCGTGCCTTCAGTTTTCCCATTATTACGGTGTGGTGTCTGTTTCTGCAATTGCAGTGTCCTATATTCTACTCTGCCTCTGTGACAGAGGTGTTCATCGAGTTGAGGCCAGAATTGAAATCATGTTCACCACCTCCGGGATTCAGGGCTACATTCCATAAATTTAAAATTTTAAATATGTTGTAGTTTTCCAAAATTAATTCAGTTATTTTTAATAATGTCATTGCATTTCCAAACTTAAAAGAAAGTTGAATTCTGAGTTTCATTTAACTAAATAGTGGTGTTGGGGCATGTAGGTAGTATCTGCCCTGTCTGTTTTTGAGCTTTAAATTGAGTTCAGTACCTTGGGTCCCCTTAGGAAAATAGACACTTAACAACAACGTCCCCACAGACCTCTAGGTCTAGTGCCAGCCATATCAAAATATCGATTCCTACCCACTCTGTCATATATCCATGAAGGAATTTAAAAACCATCACCATATGCCAACTCATTCTACTAGCTTTGAGTGATGGTAAGTCTAATTCCCTCAGCCCTTCCTCATAACTGAGATTGCGTGTTTCTGGCACCAATTTCATGGCATGTCTTTTAACTTTTTCTAGCATAACTACATGCTTTTTCAAGTGTATATTCTAAAAGGGGGCTACATATTCAAGCTTTGGCCTTACATAGGTTATGTAAATATTTCTGAACCTTTCCTTGTTCATATTCCTGAAGGCTAGCTACTCTTACATTTGCAAAGAAAGCATATGCTGCCCATACTATACCATTTATATGCAATTCTGGAGACGAATCTGCTAGTATGTTAACTCCTAGATCTCTGTCATTCTCTGTCTCTTGAAGTTCTGCTCCTCCCATTGAGTAGTCAAGCTTGGGCCTCCTTGCACTTGTTCCCATTCTCATAACCTTACATTTAGAAGTTTTTAATTTCATTTTCTGACCACTCATGCAGACTATTTAGATCTTCCTGAAGTTCTCTACCATTGTTCTGGTCTCTTTCTTTCTTCACAATCTTTGTATCATCTGCAAACATATTTATGAATGAATTTACAGACTCTGGTAGGTCATTTACATATACAAGGAACAAAAATAGTCCTAGAAATGAACCCTGTGGAACTCCACAACTAACCCTTCTCCAGTCAGACTCTGAGGATCGAAGCATATTACTTGTGGTTGTCAGACCTAAATAATAGAAAACTCTTCTTGACTGTACATCAGAAAACTTAACATCAGTTAAAGGGGTATCTTAGACACAACAGGCTGGCCATCCACTTACTATTTGCTCTCGCAATAATGACAATTCAGCATCCTTCTGACTAGCCAAACGTAACTTTTCTAATTGATTTATAGAAATCTGAACCATATGTATAGCCTGTTCGAACTCTACACTGGGACCAGGTGTGGCTGTACACAAGACAAATAATCAGCATATGTCATATCTTTTCCAGGACAATATTTGATATCAAGATCATATGTCTGAATGCGAAGTAACATTCACTGCAAACAGGGAGGGGCCATGCTCAGCTGTTTTAAGATAATGTTCTCAAGGGGTTTGTGATCACTATATATGACCAATGGCATACCAAATGCATATGTATGATATTTATCTAACCCCAAAAAATTGCTAACAATGCCCTCTCAATATTAACATAACAGGACTCGGTAGGGGTTAATGCCTTGGATGCAAATGCTATAGGTTTACTACACTGAACCAATGCAGCTCTTAAGCCTATCAATGAGGCATCAACTTCAATCTCAACAGGTTTATTTGGATCAAATTATGTTAATGTCATATATCCATGAATTGCCATTTTCAATGCCTCAAAAGCTTGTTGATATTCACTTCCCCAATCTCATTCTACATTATGCTTAAGTAACTGTCTCAAAACACTAGTTCTATAAGACAAATGTGGAATGAAAGGACCTAAATATTGAATAAGTCCTATGAAAAACTCTGTAGTTCTGATCTATTCTTAGGTGCGGGACAGTTTTATATATCATCACACTTCTTAGCATCAGGTTTAATTCCATCTTTAGACCGTAAAGTTCATAAAACTCAATAAAATCAGTAAAAATATCACAAATTTCATAATGGGCTACTGAACTATATTTGGCTGTCTTCATGAGTCAATGTAATGCTTGATTATGCTCTTTAACTGGTTTACCATAGACCACAAAATCATCGGCTATTCCAGTGACACTTGTACCGACCTTTCCTAGTGCATTATCCATATATATCTGGAATATATCCTGTGAAACACAAAGACCAAAGGGTAGTCTACAAAATCTAAAATTTCCTGCTGGACTGTTAATAGTACATAAATGACTACTCTCATCCTCTAACTCAGTACTCCAGTAACCATGTTTTGCATATGCACTCAGTTTGATTTTTACATGTGCTTAAAATCCGCTAAATTTAAATAACGCCCCCAAAAAATAATAGTAAAAAAATGCGAAATACACGAATAATGCCCGCGCAAAAAATTCTAAAAAAACCCATTAATTTTAGTAAATAATCGACCGCCTCTGAGGCACTTTTCCGCCATGCTGCCATGTGCTTCAGTGTCTCTTTACCCAGCATACTGCGTGGATATATTGCTTGTTCTAACTGTGTTTGTGTTCAGGTTTGTGTATCGTCAGAGAAAAAGCGTGCAAGAGCACATCAGTTGATACAGAGGCAGCAAAATATTTGCAGATAAAGGTTCGTTCTCCTGCATCCTCCTCTTCTTCTACCGCTTAATGCGATTGTATTTTATGGAGAGAATGGAAAAAAAGCATTAAGAACAAATAGCAACAAACTTGCCATTATGCCATATAATGTCGTCAGGTAAATAGCGTGAGAGAGTGCATCAGCTGATAGGGAGGCAGCAAAATGTTTACAGATAGAGGTTCATTCTCCCGCATCCTCCTCCTCTTCTACCACTTAATGCGATCGGATATTATAGAGAGAATGGAAAAAAAGCATTAAGAACAAACAGCAAACAAACTTGCCATATAATATCGTCAGGGAAATAGCGTGCGAGAGTGCATCAGCTGATACGGAGGTGGCAAAACTTTTGCGGATAGAGGATCGTTCTCCCGCATCCTCTTCCTTTTCTACCACTTAATTCGATCGGATATTATGGAGAGAATGGAAAAAAAGCATTAAGAACAAACAGCAAACAAATTTGCCATATAATATTGTCAGGGAAAAGCATGCGTAAGCAAAAACAATTGCAGATAGAGGTTCGTTCTCCTGCATCCTCCTCCTCTTCTACCACTTAAGTTACGTGCTCACCACCACCATGCATGTCCCAGTGTATGCCTGTTGCCTACCGCATAGTAGAGTGCATTAATTTGTTTACTGTACAGTAAATCTGTAAATCTTTTATACTCTGCAATACTTGCATGTTAACATAAATAACTACAGGTCTTTCTGCTTTGTTATGTACTTTTGAAATATGTTTTACTTATCTTTTATCTTTGACATAGTGTGTCTATGTACGGTTGTGAAACGAATCTATGCCCATTTCCATTGTTTCTTATGGAAAATGACTTGCTACATTATGCAATTTTCACATTACCCGTCACTTCTGAGAACCTATCTTCACGTTATTCCAAGAAGTAGGTGTAATTTAGAAAATACTGTTGCACCAGCAAGCTCATGACTTATTTCATCAAGTGTAGAATCATATGGTAGGTATGCTTAACAGTCTTATTCAAATTCCTAGGATCCAAGCATGCCCTAAGCTCACCTGATGCTTATAGTACCCTTTAGCTTAAAGTATAAAACATATAATAATAGTAATACAAATAATATAATAGTAGGTGGCCAAAATATTAAGTAGGAAAAATGCTTACCGATGCATATCGGAGGGTGACCATTTGTTTACATCACCAGTTCCACTAGTTACTAAGGCAGAAGGTTAGGTTAGTGACTAACTATGGGATCTACGTAGATGAAAGTAAGAGTTGGAGGCTTAGGACAATAACTTCAGCATTAGTTTCATGTGGAAGCTGATTCCTTGGAATAATCTTGTCCTGGTGTCTCTTAACTGCACCTGAGGTTAAAGAACATCTATAGGATAGGGGACCAGTTTGCTCTGCGACAACAGATGGAATCCACTTAGGACCTCGATTAGCATAGTTTCGAATCATTACAGTAGTAGTAGTAGATCCTTTAGTTCCTACTAAGTTTTGCAAGGCTCGTACAGTACCTTATACCCTCAGAGAGAAAGTTGATAAAGAACTTAGCCATCTACAGGAAAAGGGTATAATTTTTCCTATTTCTAATAGTCCTTGGGCTGCACCTGTTGTTCCAGTGCAAAAGGGTGACGGCAGTATTAGACTCTGTGGGGATTACAAGCCCACAGTGAATAACGCAGCTAGTATGGACACATATCCTACACATTCCACATATGATTTATTCAGCAACCTAGCTGGTGGTGTTATATTCTCTAAACTTGACATAAGTCAAACATATGCTCAACTATGCCTAGATGACCAGTCTAAGCAGTATACTGTCATCAACACTCATCGTGGATTATATCAATAAAATCATTTAAGTTTTGGTATTTTCTGCACCCGGCATATTTCAACGTGCAATGGAGAGTTGTTGCTGGGTATTGAAGGTGTCAGCCTGTACTTAGACAACATACTAAGTAAAGTCTGAATGAGAGAAGAGCATAACAGAACCTTCAGACTAGTACTCTCTAAACTCCAATCAGCTGGCCTAAAGCTGAAACTAGACAAGTGTCATATTGGAGTTCCTAGTGTAACCTATCTTGGATATAAACTTGACAAACTAGGTATTTACCCTACCAAAGACAACGTAAAAGCTATTTCTGAAGCTCCAGCTACTACAAATACTTTACAACTGATAGCCTACCTAGGCTTAATCAATTTCTATAGATGTTTCCCGCCTCAAGTGGCTACATTGCTAAAACCTTTGAATAGGTTGTTAAAAGCTAACACTCCGTGGTCGTGGGGTGCTGAGAGAGAGAATTCCCTCAAGAAATCTGAAGAGATCCTACATAATTTTGATGCCCTTTTGCACTTTGATCCAAAGTCGCCACTCGTAGTAGTAGCAGACAGCAGTGTCTGTGGTATAGATGGTGTCTAGTGCCATTTGATTGATAATGTTGAGAGACCCATGTGTTTTGTTTCCCATACTCTTACTATGACAGAACACAATTATTCTCAGCAAGAGAAAGAAGTCCTTGCAATGGTCCACGAATTGCAAAAATTACACTACTATTTATGGGGACAAGCTAACTTTACTGTAATTACAGACCACAAACCACTGCTTGGTATCTTTTCTCCTTCAAAGAATATTCCACCTATGGCCTCTGGTAGAATTCAGAGTTATAATTTCACTATGCATTATAGATCCGGTGCTTTACTCGGTACAGTGGATGCTTTAAGTCGTTTGCCGCTGTCTAGTGACTCTAGTTGAACTACTGAGAATACTCTTATTCCTTCAGAGTGGAACAAGCTTGTTAATTTTCTAACTTCCTCACCTATTACGAGTGAACATATTCGTAAAGAATCTAACAAGGATCCTACTATGTCTAAAGTATTCAAGTTTTGTGAACTTGGATGGCCTACATCTTCTACTGGTGGCCCAAATCTTACACCATATGTTCGAAGAAAAAATTAACTCAAATTACAGAATGGCTGTATTCTTTGGAGTTTTCGTGTTGTTTTACCTCCTATACTCAGACCTATAATCATGAGTGAGCTACACTAATCTCATGCAGGTTCGTGTCATATGAAAGAACTTGCTAGAAGCTACCTATGGTGGCCTGATCTTGTTAAGGATTTGGAAGAATTGTGTAACTCTTGCCCTGATAACTTGTTGCATAGAGCGAATCCTCCTAAAGCAGAACTTCATCCATGGGAGTGGCCTACTCACCCATGGCACCACATTCATGTACATTATGCACTCCTGCTTGATGGTCGCTATTTCTTGATAATTGTTGACGCTCATTCTAAGTGGGTAGATATCTATCACACTAAAGGTACTACTTCTAGTGGAACTATCAGTTGCCTATAACATTCATTTGCACAATTTGGATTGCCTATGTCTGATGTTTCAGATAATGGACCCTGTTTTACTTCGCAGAAGTTCCAGGACTTTATTCAGTGCCATGGTCTCAGGTATATCACGACAGCTGTTTATGAACCAAGTACTATTGAACTAGCTGAGAGGATGGTTCAGACTTTTAAGCAATCACTTTAGAAATTGTCTTCTTCTGCTGACATTCGGTTGGTTATTGACAAGTTTGTGTTTGACTATCATCTAACACCTCATTCTACTACTGGTGTTTCACCAGTTGAACTATGTACGGTTGTCGTCTCTATTCACAGTTAGATTTATTTTGGCCTGGTGAGACTGTTTCTGCTAAAGTCCACGAGCGTCAGCAAGCTCAAAAGCAATTATACTCTAATGAACCTAGGAAGGTCCAACTCTCTCCAGACTCCACTGACATGATTCAAAAGTATGCTAATCGAGTCCAAAGTGGATTCCATCTGTTGTCACAGAGCAAACTCGTCCCCTATCCTATAGATATCCTTTACCCTTGGGTGTAGTTAAGAGGCACCTGGACCAGATTATTCTAAGGAATAAGCTTCCACCTGAAACTAATTCCCCATTCTCCTAAGCCTCCAACTATTAGTGTTGACATTCTTGCAGGTACATCTGATACTGCCCTTGAAAGCCTGGGTAATGCTCTTGTAGAAACAATGCCCCAGTTGCAAGGTAGTCCACATAGGTTTTCCTGTGTTAGGAAACTGGTGGATAGGTTAAACCTCTAATTCTGTTTTTAAACTGGGGGGAAAGGGAGGGAATTTGTATCTTATGGGTGGAGGGGTATAATATACTCTAAATATAAACTGTTACAAAGCTATTTCTATTGATGTCCAAATGAAATCCTGCATGTTAAAAGAAGAAGAGTAAGAACCATCGTACGAGCAACCGCTCTCCCGCACCCCCACGTGTGTTGACCAGCATAAGACCTAAGAGTGCCTGAGTCTCGCTCTAGCCTCTATTCCTCCTAATATCACAGTGTAGCACCTCTATTCCTCATGTTTCCTAATCTAATTCTTACTTCCGTCTACGTAGATTCCGTAGTTAGTCACTAACCTAACCTTCTCTCTGAGTAACTATTGAACTGGTGATGTAAAGAAATGACCAACCTCCAATAAGCAGTGGTAAGCATTTTTCATATTTATTATATTGGCTACCTATTATTTTATTATTTGTATTACTATTACATTAGCTTTCGAACCTTAAGCTAAATGGCACTATACTAGCCAAGTCCGATATCTTCTGCAACTCTGCAACCAAGGTTATCTTTATCAACTACAAAACAACGTCGCCTTCACCAGAGAACAGCTTAATCATATCAGTGGTAACTTTGGACATCGCCATTTTCAATCTCTCCTTCTCAGAAAAGATGTCTATGACTAGATAGCTTGTAATTAAGAACCGTCTCTGTAGTACTCACCTCAATGGCGATATGGATGAACTAACAAAGTTCATCACAAAGTGACTGGAATAAGACAATAAAGCTTACGACCTATTTCTATGGCAACAGAAAAATATAAACAACAATCGGAGCTCCGAAGCAAAGCCTTTTATGTCCTCTCTTATTAACAACAACGAACCAACTCCCCTCAGTGTTGCCAACTAGTACCCAATACCAATATGCACCACAAAATGGTAGATGATTCACCTGTGCCTATTGCATTTTACTCCAAGAAGCTATCTGCATCTCTACTGAAGTACTCTGCATGTGACTGAGAGTTGTTGGCTGCATATTTAGCTGTCTTACACATCAAAGATATAATTGAAGGACAGCAGGTCACATTCACAGACCATAAACCTTTAATTTCTGCTTTTCATAGCAGGAACCCAGCTAAGACAGATATGCAGCAAAGACGTTTTTCCTGCTTATTAGAGTATGTTACCAACATGGAGTATATCTGTGGTGGTGATAACATTTTTGCTGACTACCTTTCAAGTTCAGCTTATGTCGTCTATATTTCACTTATTGATTTACCTGCAATAGCCAGTGCCCAAGAATGTGATTAAGAAATAAAATCTTTCCAGGATAGACTCAAAGATTTTCTACTTGCTGACAATTAGATTATTAAGTGTGATGTCACTTCAGATTGCCCTCGACCTTTTGTACCACAGCTGCTCAGAAAAGATATCTTCAACTCCTTACGTTCCATCTCCCATCCTGGTGTTAAAGGTTCCCTCCAACTTATCAAGTCCAGATACTTTTGGCATTGGATAGACAATCCTGTACGTCAATGGACACGTGTCTGCCAGATTTGTCAAGCAACAAAGGCTATGCAGCAAACTAAATCCCAGATCCTACCATTGTATATCCCTTGTCAGCTATTTGAGGCGGTTAACATTAATATAGTGGGACCATTGCCACCCTGTTCTCCTCCTAGTGGAGAATTCCAAACTTCCTACCGATATCTACTAACCTGTACTGACCGTTGAACCAAGGGGATTGAAGCTGTATCTCTCATGGAAATTACAGCAAAAGCAATTGCCTATGCATTTCTCAGTGATAGCCACTTGTTGGGTTAAACAACCAATAAAGAATATGAAGATTATTAACCTAACAACAAAATAAAGATTGGCAGGCCTTTACATTACCATCACTCAAAGCTAGAAGGAAGAGAGGGATATAGTATGTTTTTTTTTTTTTTTGTCCATATATATCAATTTAGTGTTTTATCCATTTCTTTGTTTATGTGTTTTGTTATGTTAAGGACCAACCTTGAGTTTATTTACAAAATTACTAAACACTGTACAGAGTCGTAAATAAAATTTTATGCAGAAAATTTTTTTGAGCATTGTGAATAATACTTTGTTACACGGAATTATTGTGTGTGTATATATCAAGTTCATGGTTGTATTTATTATTTGTTTTTGTGTTTGGGTTTGTGAAGGACCTAGTTTTTTTTTATGATTGTGACGCCAGGATGGGCCAAAAACAACAATTAAAGAAAAACAGCCCTCCTCGGGCAAGAAGAATACATAAAGTAAAGAGGAACAGAGATGGAGAGTGTTATGACTTGTCAACTGTGAAGGGATAATAAAAGATGTGCAATGAATATGCAAGAATATTCAGTGTTGATGTAGGCATAGAAAATGAGCCGTAACTGAAGAAAGACTTAACACTGAACTGTCCTGGACAGTCCTATTTAAGTTCAGAGAACCTTCAGCAGTAGTATCGCAACGGGCGATTGGTGCCATGAGCCAACCTACTACATGTTGAATTTATTTACAATATTGCCAAATGCATGTACATAGTCATATATACAAACTTCGTCCTCAGAACAGTTTGTTGGGCATGGCAAAAGAGTACGTTGTCATGTGGCATTAGACTGAAGAATATACTTCACCCAGTTTCCGCTCATACATCATATTGTTCTCTTTTTCATTCACTCTTCAGTTTGGCTTGCTCGTGCTTGCGACAGTTTTTTGGACTGTATTATGCCTCCCAAGTATATAGAAGATTCTTCTGATGGCAGGGCTTTGAAAAAAAGGAAAGCCATCACCTTGGAAGTGAAATTAGGTATAGTAAAATGCTTCCAAAAGGGAGACACTGCTACCAACATTGGCCTTTCACTGGGGTTAAGCATGTGAAAGGTTCTGCTCCTATGAAGTCCACTGTGATTACCAAAGCAGCGTAGTGGTATTCAAAATAGGAAGGTTGTTAGTGCTTTGGGTGGATGACCAGCATCAACGGCATATCCCAGTGAGCCTCATATTAATTCAAAAGAAAACTAAAAGATTGTTTCATGCCGTGAAAATGGGAAAGGGGGGAATGGAGTGAAAGTGAAGAGTTTGTGGCCAGTAGGGGTTGGTTTATGTGGTTCAAGACATGTACTAATTTGCATTACCTTAAGGCGCAAATTGAAGCTGCTAGTGGTGATGAGAAAGCAGTAAGTGATTATCCTAGTGCATTGGCTGTGATAATTAGTGAGGGGCTTACCGTGCTGAAAAAGTGTTTTACTTGGATGAGTCCGGCTTGTTCTGGTAACATATGCCTAGTTGCATGCACATCACCAAGGAGGAGAAGACAGCACCAGGCCATAACGTCAACAAGTAGAGACTAACTTTGTTTTTAGGGGCTAATGCTGCTGGCGACTTCAAGCTGAATCCCTTGTTGGTGTACTTGACAGAAAATCCAAGGGCACTCAAGATGAGTTGGAAGGGTCAACTGCCTGTCATCTGGAAGTAGAACAAGAAGATTTCAGATTATCGAGGACTGGTTCAACAACCATTTTGTGCTAGCAGTGGAGTGGTACTGTACCTCCAAGGGTCTGCCCTTTAAGGTGTTTCCAGTTCTGGACGATGCCCCTGTTCCTCCTGCCCATTTGGATGACGATCATCCTAATGTCAATGTGGTTTACCTTCCTCCTAATACCACTTCCTTGTTACAGCCAATGGATTAGGGTGTCATTGCCTCTTTCAAGGCCTACTACCTCCAAAGGACAATTGCTACGGCTCTCAGGGCAACTGTGAAGGACAAGAATGTAACTCTCAAGGAATACCGGCCGTCTTACAACATTCTTCAAGCTGTCAAGAACATTGCTCATACTTGGAATGAAGTTAAGCAAACAAACTTGAATGGCATATGGAAAAAATTGCATCCCCAGTTTGTAAATGAGTTTCATGGCTTTGAGAAGACAGTTGAGGCTGTCACCAGGAAAGCAGTTGCTCTGAGTAAGCAGCTTATGTTGAAGGTGGGGACTGATGATATAACAGAGCTGTTGGAATTTCATGGAGAGAAGTTTTCTGCTGAGGACCTCATTCAACTGGAAGAGCAGATGATTGAAGAGGAGGAAGAGATGCCAACCCCAGAGCCCAAAAGATTTATAAGCAAGGACTTGGAAAAAAGTTTTGCCCTTACAGAGGAAGGGTTGGCAAAGTTTGAGGCTGAGGACCCCAACTCTGCCAGGTACTCTAAGGTCGCCAAAGGGGTCATGGATTGCCTGCTGTTACAGCAACATATCCTGAACCCTGTACCTCAGCTGCCTCTCCAGACTTACCTGCCCCAGTATCTCTAGTACCTGCTGCAGTTTCTCCTGCCTCTCCATACCCATCGGCCTCACCACACTCACCTGCCCCAGTCTCTCCAGCACCTGCCTCCCCACCAACACCCCTTCCAGTGTGCAACCAATCACAGGAGTAAAGGTAAGGAATTGATTTCTTTTTTAGTCCTAGTTATGTTTTCATATGTTATAGAAATGTAGTGTTTCTATGACTTAGATTATAAACTTTGACATGAGTGACCTGTCTGACTTCAGTGTTCTGTTGGACTTCACAGGAACAATTTAATTACTTGTTATATAACTTCATATGCACTGTTTTCGTAGTCTCATCACGACCTACTTCATACATGTTAAAGGCACATCGTAAACACAAGTGTCGTGTAACGTCTCACGAGAACAACAAACTGTAATTTGTCTAGGGGCTAATTAGGGTTCCCTCTCATTAGACGGGAATACAAGTGGAAACACTCTTACATATAAAGGTTCTTTGTTCACACAGGTGCGGTAATAAGTGTCATCTTGAGACGGTGATAGGTTAATAGCCAAAACCTTTGGCGTCTCAGATTTCTCTATCTCTTCTACAGCAAGCCTAAATAATGAACTATATGTACACAAAACATATGAATATACGTGTATACTTGATATAAATGAATAGGTATACATACTGTGTCTGCATATCTATAGACGTACATACAAGCTACAATATAAACAAAACGATCATACAAACAGCAATTGCATATGTACATAGAGATAAACTGTCTTGAAATATATGCAAGACATCATGTATGTATGGATGGATGTGTAAGCATTTGAGCGTGTGAATGCATGTATGCGGAAGTGTGATATATTCATAGTAAGTGTAATAAAAACAAAGCCTTAGTGAATACTTGACATCTATCATAGACACTTTCCGTATCCAAGAAAATCATTCCCTCCTACAACCATTACCTACATTATTTTTTTATGAGTGTGACACTGGGATTGGCAAAGGATTTTACCCTTATTGGGCCCAGCCACAAAGAGAAACACAGAAAGCAAAATGAAGCATATGGGGAGCGTTGTAACTTGTTATATACGAATGGATAATTTGAGATATGTAATGAATACGCCAGAAAATTTGGTGTAGCTGTAGGCATAGGTAAAGAACTGCAATTGAAAGAGGACTCAGCATCGAGATGTCCTGGCCATTCCTATTCAAGTACAAAATATCCTCCGTTGTTGTAAAGGATATAATATTTTAATCTGTTCTGCTGAACTTTGACTGCTTGGAAATGATTAAATGCTGTTGTGAGTAATCTAAATTTTGGGATTACCACTATATTGCACTTGATAAGCCGCTTCTGGTGAATAGTTTTAAAACATCTGTAACTGGCAATCGTTTTAAGATATGAAATATAAAGAACAGTCCTGTTAAGTACATTAGGTTAGCTAGTATGTTCTTAAAATGTATCATTAGTTAGAATACCATTTTCTCAGTGAAGAAATGAGTCGTTATTGTTGAGGATGAGTGCTATTTTGAAACAGATAAGTACATGCTGCCAGAATCTTGCTCCATTTTATTAAGTGTAATTGCAATCCCATAACCAAAATAAAAATTTTCTAAACATCTAGTAAAGAGGAGCATGACTATAGAATCTAAAAATCTTGCAAAAAATACATGAATTATGTAACACTTTCATGCATAAAGATGAGGTATATATTTGTTTTATGCATTTCTTCTACCTAAGCTAAGCTAACATAACCTAACCTAACTAACCTTATCTAATCTAATCTAAAATAAAACTTTCATTTATATGGAAGGTTATAATGAAAAATTCAAAAGAAACTTTTCATTTATTTCAAGGTCACCAATAATTTAAAAAAGCATATCATTATAGAATCAAGTGTACATACACAATTAAAAATGCAAAACTATGAATACAAGATACAAAATGGTGGGGTAAAGGGTCTGTGGGTATGTATGTAGGCATACAGTTTCATTAAAGGGACATTATGGGTACACAATCCAGAATGCGAGATCTCCCTGAGCCCATTGGAGGTCACTCACTCAGCAGCACCCAGCACTGTCTACAGGGGGCTCAAATATATAACATGCATATATTATATACTTTCTACACAAGTTTGATACTGCTGTAATCTTAATCTGAAGAGCAGCTGTGTGAAAATAAACTATACAATTTACAAGTTAAAATAATTGTAAATCTGTCTCAAAATCAGAGAACTATTTTAACATTGGTTTTGACAAAGTTATCATGTAAAAGCGATTTGCAACCCTGAGGACATAGCATTCCCTTTAGTAAGAAACTAGTAGCTCACACATTTCACAAAGTTACCCACATAAAAAACCCTACAAATAAGCTTCCTACTTATACGTGTTGATAAACATGCAACATGTTAAGTGAATGAAATCACAGGCTAGGAGACCAGAGATGAGAAATATTTTTTTTTTCTGCCACAAAATTCCATTTATGACTTCCCACCCATCCAATTATATATTCAACAGTGATGTTGACCAAATATATTACTTTAGTAAGGTTACACCAATTCTTAGAACTTTATTTTGAGGTTACAGTTTGTAACAATAATATCCCCGAAAGGGGGCTTAAAATACCGTATAATATACAAAGCATACACGAGATTGCAGACAGAGTAAAACCATGAACTTGGGATGCAATATTTCCACACTAGTAATAGTGTTCCAAACAGCCACGATAAGAGGTAGAAGGAACACATGGATGTATTACTTTGATAAAAAGTAACAAGCAGGTTGAATGACTGCCTGTACATACCTCTGGACACTAGGCTGCTTGCCCAATACTGAACTCCTTTTTTTCTTTTTGTGTTTAAAATGACATATACTTTCTTTCAAATAGAATTTCTACTTGATGGCCAACCAGCCATTACTAACTTCAGGGCCAACGTCCTTCGACATCAAATGATCTCTACGGTAATGGCGGCCATGCTACGCTCGCTATTATGACGTTTCATTGTCCCTGGGCTGTTGCTAATGGCAGTGTTTATATCAAAAGTTGATCAGTTCACTATATCATAATAAGCATTTCAGTGCTAGTAAATGTTCCTGAAAAATTTATAAACCCTACACATACACCGTACTGGCAGTGAGGAGGCTCGCTTCAGTAGTAGTAGACTAAAAGTATTACGATGATGGACAAAGGCTGTTACGATGGATGAATATTATGAACAGCAAAACATCAGGCCTCCTTAATATATGTGACAATAGGCCTAGCATCAGAAGTTAGTTGAGCCTTTTAAAATATATATGTATATACTGTAGTGGCAAAGAGGGTCCCTCCACTGGATCACAACATGACAATCACTTGACCACCACAACCACCTCCTCCGTAACCATATCTGCGCAAGCAAATGATTAAAATTTCAGTTAAGAAAATATATTCCCAACTAATATATAAAAACAAACGTTACTTAAAAAAACAAATTTTTGTTTCAACATTACCCTCAATAGATTACAAAAATATTGAATAGGCAATATATATATATATATATATATATATATATATATATATATATATATATATATATATATATATATATATATATATATATATATATATATATATATATATATATATATATATATATATATTATATATATATATATATATATATATATATATATATACGCACACTAGATATGCACAGAAGAGGTGATACAGCTTGAATAAATATCTTACTTGCACAGGAAACATAACTTATCTCCAGATTTACGACGGAATGTTTGCATACTCTAACCCTAGGTGGAGTATGTAAAAAAAGAAATTGGAAAATGCTATTTATTATTTCCTTCTGCCTCCTCTTTTCAGTTTTATTTTCTCTCAAACTGCTAAAACAACTACTTCAACTGTTCCGCATCCTCCCTGCTGATAGCGCATATTAAAAATTGAGGCCTCTCTACATTTCGCGACTTGTACAATGGAATGTGCTGCTTCCCAGTGGATGCCCGCACATTGAGAAGCAAGAAGTAACTAGACAGGTACACATACAGAGTCCTTTCTTAAGGACCCCAAGTCAGAGGAGTGTTTACAACGACATCCTGGCTTGTTGCTCTTTCACTGGCTAATGTCATGTATGCTCATGATTTTTTTTTACTTGAGATTGCAAAAACATCATGAGTGATATAGCCTGATCACATGGGGCAAATTGGCTGGTACCAGTAATTAAAGCCTTTGTCACTTGTACTAAATTTGTGAATGGTAAGAGATAGAGAGAGTTATTCATATTGAAATATAAGCAAGAACTTGAACCACTGAAATTCTTATTTTTTCTTCTGTGCTATACACATCTCTTTGGCGGTGACATGACTAGCAAGATCCAACATGTGTTTCTCTCTATCACAACCAGTTCCTATCGAGACCTGGCAACTTCAAGCTCATTTTGTACTTTGGACACAAGCCAAAACCCCTCCGCCTCCTCAACACAAAAATATTTTTTTTGGTCATTAGAGAAACTTAATGCTACAAACACTACCTCTGTGGCATTAGGAGGGACGATTTTTTAAAACCATTTTGATCCTCAGCTGTGTAAAACTTAAATTCTCAAATGTTCAGTCACTTTTTGTCCAAGTCAAAATAACTGCCTGCTTATACCACTTAAGTCACACAGATACATTAATTTTTGTTGTCATCTGTCTTCTAATCTTGTATTACCACGTTTGGGTGCAGACACAAAAGTAAAAGCAGATGCCTCCTCTTTACTCTGTCTTCCTAGTTTTGCAGAAGGTGAAGACAGCACATCAGTGCCTATGGCTTGTGTCAAGTAGGTAAACACTGTTATCCACCAACGCTTTGTATATCTCTTGTTTTCTCTGGCAACAATACAGTCGGAACATCCTAGTGGACAACCTACTTGTATTTCTATCATGCTCTTAGCCCCCACCCCATATTCCTTGCCTCATATTCTAGGCTTGTAAGTCAAGGAGACGTGTACTCTCTGTACATCGGTTTCAGTGCAGTCATGATCCGTTAAGCCTGGTGAAGGATCGGGTCCCGGAGGGGTAGCTCGTCGCCTGGGGCTGGACATAAAGTCACCGCTATTAGATGGGGTCTTTATGTCAGCGCTTGAAGACCTTCCACGCCCACCATTTTCTTTGTCCTTTTTACTGGAGGAACGACGGACCAATTTGCGATCTTTATCCTTGCTTGAAGAACGTCGAACAGAGCTACCTACATTTTCGCTGCTACCTCCTCCTGTAAAGAAAAGATAGACCTAAGCAAGACCTTTAATTACAGGAGGAAAAACAATTATTTTTAGAGGCTTTGATCTTGTTCCCATTTATTTGTAAGATTACCTCCCTTATTATTCTGTCAGACATCGTCTTCCGACCTGATTTTCACATCACAGATTGTCTACAAACCTATACCTTTCTAGTATTGACTGCCATTTTAGGTGTCACTATTATTTCACATTACTGAAGTGGACAATGACAGGTTGGAGCTAGGGAATTAAGGCTAAATATCTTCTGCTAAGTATTGTGCCTCTAGTATCTTAAATTTACTACTTTAAACTGATGTTCTCATAATCATCATAAGGAAAATATATACTTTAACACTGTAATGCTGAGTGTGTGTTAAATGTTCTATAGAACCATCTGCCTCAAGTATAGATTAGCATCAGAGTCGCGGGCATTT
This sequence comes from Halocaridina rubra, assembly GCA_037179515.1. Taxonomy (NCBI): domain Eukaryota; kingdom Metazoa; phylum Arthropoda; class Malacostraca; order Decapoda; family Atyidae; genus Halocaridina; species Halocaridina rubra. The sequence continues at coordinate 41,187 of JAXCGZ010007888.1, read as the reverse complement.
TGCATTTATTTGTTTATATTATCTGTGCATATGACAGATATGGGATAACCAAAAATTACCTGCATATGTCATATCAATAAAACAGCAACTTCATATGTAAACTGTGTGGCACTATCTGGAACTGTGACAAAACTTTTAAGTATTGCAAAATTTTTAAATTCTTCAGTTAGAATAGAGACCAATCCCTTGCTATACAATGTAGCTGGTATAATAATAAAAAAATTTAACATTTTCGGGTACTTAACATTACCATATCCTACGTTTGCAGTTCTGTGCCATTATTAATTTGAAATCAAATGGGGTTGGACACAAACAGATTGGAGCTGGGAAATTAAGGTTGGATGCCCTTTCTAATGCCCCATGGTGAGCTTGAACATAGGTTTATCACTTCCCAAATCGAGCACTACCACAGTCCCCACTATCATATATTCTACAGTCATTACTTTTAAGCATCCTATTTAGTGCTCTAGCTTAGTGAGAATGGAAATTGAAAATACAAAGCACTATATTGTACTTATATAAATTTCTAAATATGTAATCCCTTGTCTGCACTCAAAAAAAAAAAAAAAAAAAAAAATTACACACCTGAGGATGGTCTATTAATGGAACCCGAACGCAGAATATAAACAGCATGAGGTTGGCATTCCACATCAACAGGAGTCAGAGGTGAAGTATGAGGGGAATGAGACAGGAACCACTCACTCCTCGTACGCATTCGCTCTGTCTGACGTTCATGCACCTGGATCAACAAGACATTATAGGGGAAGGAACTTAAAAATCTAAAACTGAAATAAAAGAATGATAAACTCTCAAATTTCAAATAACTCATAGAAAATATGTACGCAACTTTGCAAAAAGTAATGTATAGTACAGTATATCTAAAATACTTTAACAGTGCACTGCATATGTTTTACATATATTATCAGTCAATAAAAATTGGTTAAATTTCTAATACAGGCTTCAATATGTAGTAGTAAACTATAAAATGCCTGTATTTAATTATATTTGCTGAGCAAGATACAAAATTTTCCATATTTATTAAAAAAGTTTTCCTAAATACAAATTTTTTTTTAAAATTTCCTAAATACAAAAACTTAAAAGTACCTTTAATGCTTTGCCATAAAATATATCTGTATCTATAACACAAAAGTACTGCAACAAGACACTTACATGAATTCTTGTTCACAAAATTCCTTTTTAAACACAAAAAATATAGCTATAACCATTCACAACCCCAAATTCCAAACTAAAGGTACTTAATAATAACGAGAGAGGAAGTGAAAAGCATTAAAATGAAAAACATCAATCTCATGCATAAGCGACCAAATAAGAAAGCATATCAAAGCAACCACAGAGGATGGAGTGCCAAAGGACAAAAGCAGCAGAAGTGAAGAGTACACAAGCAATTCCTATAGAGGTGAAAATTATTTACGGCATTCCGTGATCATTAATAATATATGCTCCATACGTCCGACCATGACCTGGAAACTTAGGAGTAAAAAATAAAAAAGACTTTCTCATTCCAATACATACAAACATTCATAGAATAGGGCAATTGGGTGATGCAGTTTTGGTGCCATCTGTTTTGTCAAGTTATTTTGGTTAGGTAAAATACAGTTAGGTTCGCGATATATGAAAATCTTACTGCCAGCCAAAAAGCTGGTGCCAAAACATACCAAAGCCTCTCAATCAAATATAAAATATACAGCCACATACTGGTGAAACGTGCAATCATAAAATATCACAATATAACTTCCGTTATTAATGTATCTAGACTGCTAAAATTCTGACAAATTATACTAATAACACAGGACATGTGCATGAGAAAGATATAATGCAATGGCTGGTGAAATTTTGTCTAAAAACAAATGTTAATTAAGGTTCGCAAGACAAATGCACAATGCTGATCAGGTCTCATTACTGCCCAAATACTTCCACTGCACAATGGCAGAATTACAGAAAAATCTAATCTGCCAAAATATAAGTTACTGCTAGTTCTATACTGCAAAAAGCAAATAATAAGTATAACGATGACTGTTCAATTAAGGCAACTATTACATTAATCTGATAACTATATTGCTTGAAAAACAATTCGCTATTAAAATGAGAAGACTCCTCTAAATAGTGTAATATGATCAAGCACACTTATTTCTATCTTCCTGACTTTGTTCATGAGAGTAGGGAAGTAGTTACACAGTTGGTGAATATTTTGAGCTTCAGAAGCTGACACGGTTTGGTTTTCTACTGCATGCAAGGGTTTGAACAACGGTTCTAAGGCAACTGCCCCACATCAATTTCCACCTGAACAACTAACCCTGATATTTGCTTTTCTTCAAATTCATATTTCTGAAATTAAAACTGCCTATCATGCAAATTCAAACCTATCCTTATTCTTATTATGGGACAATTCTTCTTACTGGATAATCATTGGGGTAATCATTCTATGAGGCAGTTGTCTGAAGGGGTGACAGTCGGAAAGTAGTTGTCTGGGGGGCGGTTTTCCCTGATATCCTAATAAGGTGTATCTTGTCACAACCAATTAAACAAAAACGAGTATTTCATCTCTCCCCATAAATTACTCAGTGTAATCTTTTCAAACGATAATTAAGAAGACAATTATGACAGCAAACCAAGAAAAAAAAATTTATTTTGGCATGAATCTAGTTCAAACTTCACTTCTCAGAAACAGGTTACTAAAATAGAAAATTAATAAGCCTATGAGATATGAGATTGAGGAAATTTGTGCAAAGAGACTTAATTTGACAAAGCAGTTGAAAATTACTTATAGAATGGAAATGATTCACTACAATTAGAGGAAAGTTTAAATGCCTTTCCAATATCCCTTCCACATTCCTACTGCAAATAAAATGTATAATTTAAAGAGAATGACTTAACTATCCACAGTAGTCTTTTATCACTAAAGTATAAGGTGTTATTTAAGTGGGGAATTGCTAATTTCATACTATTGCCTTCTCTTAAGTCTGCAGTCAACAAACACTGGCACAGAATGTACAGCGATGGTTTTAGTCTACGGAGTATGAAGAAATGTTACATAAATTCATATAAATTGTGTCTAGTGACAGTCACATATAGAGGTGTGTGATAGTCAGGCAACTAACAATCTTAAAAGTTACTGGAAAAAATAGAAGATATGAATGACCTTGAATTACTGTCATCAGGGAATGTAATGGCAAGAAACAATTCATTTAATATCACATTTATCAATTTTTGCATAACTAGAAACAGAGAGAGGAAAGGCAATTTAATTAGCATTTCATATTTTTATCAAAAGTGATAATATAAGAAGAAAGAACTGGGCAAGTACGAAACAAACTTTGACTGACAGATTAAAATGATGCATCCTATTGACAGATTAAAAATGATGCATCCTATAAGCAAAAATGACAGCTCAAAAATTTTGAGTATTTAAGTCTATCTATCTTTGCTGTCTCCCCCAATAAGTGGGTAGCCAACATACAAAAAGAAACAATAAGGGGATTACTTTGCTCTATGGGCAATGACGTATATAAGTATATAAGTTATATATCAAAATGCAATGTTTTGCATCCTGTTACGAAAATCAGGAACATTCAATGAAACACAAATTAATAAAGCCAATACAGTAAACTCTAACATCATATCTATTCTTTTTCTTGTCCCTCAAAAATGTTGCATCAATTCGGTAACACAAGGCACACAGCAGTAGTACAGATTAAATACAAAAAAATAAAAAAAGGTTCATGGCCTTATAACTCCCTGAAACAGGTCTACACAAAAAGTGCAGGTTAAATACACATTTACTCTGAAATAATGCAAAATAAATGATGTATCACTTCAAAATTAACAAGTCAAATATATAATAAATGCTTATTCTCACTTTGTTCAAACAAAATCACTTCTAAAGGGTATAAAAATTAACCATTACTTCAAGGTATATACACAGTATCTGTACAATCTCAAGGAAATGACTGCTACAGGTTACACAAAATCTAGCCACTACTTTCAGTAAGTTTAGTTGGTAAAATTAAACACTTTAGGCTCATCAATCATAAAATTTTAAAAAAAATTTCTACCTGAAATTTTAATCTCGAATTTAAGTAACCAATTACATTCCAAGTATACAATTTGAGAATGTGGTATAAAAAAATAGTATTCCTTCTGCGTAGAAACTTTACTCACTGAACACGGGTTGATCAGTAATACTTATTCAGTAGAAAAATGAATAACAAATAATTTTAATATAAAAACACTTTAAAAAGTTCCATTGCCTCAATATATGCACTAAATGATCAGATACATAAAACCACGAAAAATATGACTAATTGGGCATATACCAATTGTAACTATATTTATCATATAAATTATATCTGCTATTAATTACCCTAATTGTACTGCCTTTATTTCTAGGTCCAAGTGTATATTTTAACTACCTTGTATATGAAGCTCAAATAAATTTATTTTAACATATGGTATGTTCAGGCAGTCCCCAACTTACGAACGAGTTAGGTTCCAGAAGTCCGTTCGTAAGTAGAATTGTTTGGAAGTTGTGTTTAGGTAAAATAATAAAGTACTGTACCCTACATACATATGCACTACTGTACAGCACTTAGGCTAAAGACACTTTATTAGTACATAACACAAAGCATACAGTATTAATGAACTTTATTATCTTCATAAAATGATATTGTGTAGGTACAGTACTGTATATACGTTGGTTAAGCACCAGAGGGAACTGCAATAATTACACAAGGTTCTAGGACCCTTTTGTTGCAGATATCCCTGTTGAAGAGGGTGAGAGATTCTTCTCCCTAAAAGTTAATAGCCCTCTTCTCCAGAATTGTCTTCAACAATGAAGTACCATATGACTTGGAATATGAGCTGCAGTCAGTTTCCCAGAAAAGTGTCTTCAGCAAAACTTGCTTTGTACTTGGTGTGCCACATTGATGCTTCACCAACATATGAAATATCCACAGATGTGCTCACTACCATTTACTCAAATCTCGGAAAAATACCAAGGCATAGCAAGTACAGAACTATTTTTGATGAAGACACTTTTCTGGAAAAAGATGTCTGGACCTCTCTGGAAGTGGAACTTCCTGGTCTTCGTCTTTTGAAAAAGAATCTCTCTGTCACTCTCTTCAAGAGAGATATCTGGAACAATTGGGTCCAGGAACCTTGTTTAAAAATTACAGTCCTCTCTGATACTTCTTAGCTACTGCATAAAACAAAGTGGAACTTCCTAGTCTTCGTCTTTGGAAGAAAAATCTCACTACCACTCTCTTCAAAGGGATATCTGGATGAATGGGCCCAGGAACCTTGTTTAATAATTACAGTCCACTCTGATCCTTCTTAGCTACTACATAAAACAAAGTGGAACTTCCTGGTCTTTGTCTTTGGAAGAAGAATCTCTCCATCACTCTCTTCAAAGGGATATGTGGAACAATGGGTCCAGGAAACTTGTTTAATAATTACAGTCCTCTCTGATGCTTCCTAGCTACTACATAAAACCAAGTATGTAGTATTAATGAATTTTAATACAGCAATAATAATGTAATAATACAGTACAGTACAGAAATGCATGTATTAATACATGGGTAGGTTTTTGTTTGTAACTTGGTTGTTTGTAAATAGGGGAGCTTTTATTGTAAATGAAAAACACTTAAGGAAAACTTACAGTACAAAAAGATATTCTAGCATCCATTTCATATTATTTTAAGATACGTTTTTGAAGAAAGACATAATGGAAAGAAAATAAATGCAATTCTGGCCTAGAAATTATAAATTTTTTTAAACGCTTTGTAAGCTAGCGTAAGCCCCCATTTAAGGGTGGGCACAAACGGATTGAAGCTAGGAAATTAGGGCTGGATGGCCTTCCTATAACCCCGCAGTAGGTTCAAGTGCTGGTCCATCACCTCCTGAGTCGAGCATTCTCCCGACACGCTAAACCAGGCTTGGAAATCGTATTACTGAGAAACTGTCGTTGGTAACTGTAGTAACTGGAACTAGTTTATGCAAGGCAATTACCTTCTGCCTGTCATTATTTATCTTACAACAAAACAAAACAATGAAGGGCTAATGACTGAGGGAGGCTAAACGCATAACAATACTATCCTCAACTGCCGAGAGTAATTTAGGAAATCGCAAAAAATATATATGCAAGAAGAGGAAGGCTTGCATTTCATTCCACTCTGAAAATACAGGGGGTCCTTAGTTTATAACGTCCTCTAGTTACAATGTTTCGTGGCTACAATGCATCTCCTATAAATTATTTTGCTTCTTTTTTGATAATTCTATGCATGTATTATATCTCCCAAGCATAAAGCAGATTCTTCTGACAGCAGTGCTTTGATGAAAAGGAAAGCCAATACCATGGAAGTGAAGTAGAGATAGTGAATGCATGGAAAAGGGAGAAACTTTACTACTGCATTAGCAAAGGTGCTTCTCTAGGTGTTTCAAGTTACACTGAAATTCGGTTTACAGCAAGTTTCAGGAATGGAACACTGACATAGTTTAAGGACCCTCTATATTTCCTCTTGCAAAAGTTACTAAATTTAGGAAAAAGTAGAATGAAGCCGTACCACTTCACTCTCGTCCTGTTAGTGCCTATTCTGCTCGACACAAGGATGGATGTGGTGTAGTACACAAAAAAAAAAAATGCACTCGCTCAAACTTAGAAATACATCAGACGCAATTGTTAATGAAATCTTTCACAGAAAACATAAGTAAGTGCATAAATCATCTATAGTTTTACTAACTTCTTGTAAAAAAACAAATCATGGAGTGGATAGGAATGGAAAGTAACCCTCTACCAAAGGTATCCAAAAACTTCCAAAAAATAAAATATACGCTGAACACAAGAGCTTTTTGACACAGCAATTACTAATGTCTATAAACCTTCAGGAGAAAAGTGGCATTTGAAAAGAACATGCTAAGATGCATTCGAATGTGGACTTCACTGGTTTCATTTGAAGAATGTACTGGGAACGGAATCATATGAAGTAACACCATATTGAATTACCCCATTTTGTATCAAAAGCCAATCACAATAATGAAGAAACATATTCTACTTATGGAGTTAATATACAAAAATTTTATAAAAAAATACTAAGATATAATAGAAACCAAGTGATACCAGAGAAATTTATTTAACCTCCATGAAAAGGAAAATGCCTCATATTCAAAGGTCTTTCAACAGAAAACACGTATTTCAAATGAAGCCAATGACAACATCACAGCCAAAACAAGTGAAGTGCTTCCCAACATAAAACTGCAAAACAAACAAGGCGCACACGAGCATATATATGTATGAATGCACATTCTATGTGTACATCTGCCTTCTCCGCTGACCTGGGGCAGATAGGAAAGGCTCTTGGTACTCTCAGCATAGCGGTTGACCTGGCGCAACTCGTCCAGCGTCATGTGAAGGGCCGAGGGAGAGCTGCCACTACTGCTGCTGTCCTGTCCACTCGCCTGTGGCAGAGTGAGGTCACATTCTTGCTCAACACTTGTTTATCTCAGGAGAGGTTGCCAGGTTTTTCATAACTCTTCCATATACAAGGTATGTCATTTTTTATGGTGTTTTCCCTTTTTTATTCTCAAGTGTCTGGCAACCCTGATACTTATGGTATGCTGAACTAGGGCTCCCAAAATTTAAGCATAAAAAAGGGACAAATAAATAGGTCAATGATGGAAAAATAATATGCTAAACCTGACAAGCCTGATGAGATGGATTTACAGACATTTTTTTTTTACATTCAATCATCGTTGTACATACGTATTCACATATGCAACAGCTCATGTATGCGGATAAATACTGAGAAGAAATAATAAGCTGATATTCATTCATGAACTATCTTCAGAGAGAAAGTGGAAGCTGCACTTTCTAAATTGCATGCATAACAAAAAACTGCATTACCAGATAATTTTTTCTAGAAAATTTATATTAGTAAGATTTTTTTCCCCCCTACTTTGCAATATCATTTCTGTTAATAGGAGTTGTTTTTTTTTACTGCGCAACATTTACCAAGGGAAATGTCTTAAGAAGCTTAATAAATACTGATTAAAGTTCATCAAAATAATAATTCACTTCATCAGTGATGAGGCTCATGAGAAATATGTTAGCAAAATCAAAATATATAATGCATATCACACGTAACACAATCATACAAGCCAAGTGAAAGCATCAAGAGTGGAAATATTATCGTAAACTTTACATATAGAATATAGAACTGTAAATGCTTATAAGTGCCTTGTTCCTGTGAACTACTGTACTACTAATCTGTATAATTAATGTTTCATATATCCAAAAATATATTTATTACATAATAAATAGCTGAAGTTATACATTAGTACATATCAATATTCATAATAATGTACAGTTATATCCCTAAATATGTCCATAGTATTATAAAAACACTAAGCCTATATCTTATTATGGAAATAACTTTCCTTTAGAATTTTCACACTGTATTAAATAAAAATCTATAGAGTACGTTAACAATTTGTTTGTTAGTAACTAAAATAATAAGAAAGCGTAAGTTTAATAAGTTAAAGCAGAATAAATATAACAGAAAATAAAATGAGCATACTGATGTAAGAAAAATAACATAAAATCAGCAGTGCTAATCTCTTTGCTGATATTTATTGCAATCTAATCACAGGATGATTAATGTTTTACAGGAGATAAAGTAGACTACAAAAAAACAAAAAAAACAAAGCATGCACGTTGCTTGATCAAAAAAGGTCACGCAGTAAAACCTACTTGATCTACAAATAAAACTAATATGACGGGTATATTTTACTTTGTGGACAAGGTTATCCTTAAATACATAGTCAGTCGTTGACTTATGACCACGATTGGCTCCAACCAACAGGCAGTAAAAGAAACAAGTTATAAGTAGAACCATAATGTGTATGGAAAACTTAGGAAAAGGGGGTTTAGTTACAGTTTTGTCATCTTTAGGTCATACTGTTTGGTCTTTTTTTTTAACCTTTATAAAGTCACTTTTTTATTTCATAATTATTATAACACATTTATCATTTTCTGAATTCATTATTGTTACAATAAAAAAAAATACTCTTTACATGTACAAGCCGGTCGTGGTTGGCTGTGAGTCGTTGATATCATTATAAGAGACATGGATGGGGGAAGCCAGAGTAGTGTGCAATTACCTAATTGTGCTTACGGGAAAGAGCCCTATGCTCGTACCTCCCCTCCTCCTTGTCAGTTCCATTTTTATACTCAGTGATACCAATCACACTTGCCCTTAACATCATGAATTGAATTAGTATTAACTACCTCCTCACTTATTGAATCCTAATCATCAATTACTCTTACACTAATAAAGTACAGTACTTACTTACATCCTCAAAGAAGTTTTCTTACAAAGCTTCAAACTATGACCTCTAGTTATAGAGCCAGTCATAACAAAATATCAATCCTTACCTACTCTGTCATAACCATAAAGGAATTTAAAAGCCGTCAACATATCCCCCCTTAATCTTCTAGCTTTAAGTGATGTTGTCTATTTCCCTCAGCCTCATAACTGACACCAGTTTTGTGTCATGTCTTTGAACTTTTTCCAGCTTATTTATGTGGTCAAGAGTGGATTCTAAAATAGGGCTGCATATTCAAGCTTTGGCCTCACATAGGTTGCATAAATAATTCTGAACATTTCCTTGTCCATGTGTCTGAAGGCTACTCTTATATTTGATAAGAAAGCATATGTTGTATCTTAATATGGCATTTATATGCATTTTCGGAAACAAATCTGCCAGCATGTTTACTCCTAGATTTCTCTCAGATTCTCCATCTCTTGAAGTTCTGCAGTTGCTATTGAGTATCCAACCTTGGGCCTTGTCACACTTGTACTAATTCTCATTACCTTACATATTGAAATACTGAATTTTATTAGCCACTTTTCCAACCACTCATGCAGACTATTTAGGCCTTCCTGAAGTTCTATACCTTTGTTCTCGTCTCCTACTTTCTGCACAGTCTTTGCATCATCTGCACACATATTAAAAAATGAATTTACAGACTCTGGTAGGTCATTTATGCATACAAGGAACAAAAGTGGCCCTAATATCGAACCCTGTGGAACGCCACTACTAATCTTTCTCCATCCAGACACTGAGTGTCTTACTCTAACCCTCCGTTCCCTTCCTTCTTAGTAAGATTTTACACATTCCAAGACATTTCCACCTATTCTCATCATTGCTTGCGGGATCTTCAGTCTCCTAAGTTGGAAAGTATCATATACCTTCTGGAAATCTAGGAATATGCAATCTGCCAAGCCCTCTCTTTCCTAATCATAGTACAGTGGCACCTCGACCCATGAACGCCCCCCTCCCATGAACACTATTTAAGAAAAAATTTTGCATCGACCCCCAAACAGCCCTCAAGGCACGAACACGCATACACACGGACATTCGGCCGGGCGACAACGTTCGCGTTTGCCTGGGTGACGGCATGGTTGCTCTCAGATCTGCACTGGTGCCTGCACTCTGTAGTTCGTTCGAGCTGTGTACGTAGTTCGTTGGTTGTAGTTTTCCATTGTTTTGTCTTTTACTTTAAGCTAGCCTTCATTATAGCTCCTAAGAAAATGAAGTGCATTAGTGATAGTGGCGTAAAAAAGCCTAAACGTATAAGTGGAAATGAAGAAAGAAATAATTGCTAAACATGAAAACCGTGTTCATGTTTCTGATCTTGCCATGAACTATAACATGACAAAATCGACCATCTGTACTATTTTGAAAAATAAATAGGTCTTTAAGGCGGCTGATGTGGCTAAAGGAGTGACTATATTAATGAAGAAAAGGTCACAGATGATAGAGGAGGTAGAAAAGTTATTGTTGGTTTGGATAAATGAGAAACAGCAGGCTGGAGATAGTGTTAGTGAGGCTAGAATAGGCACTAAGGCTTTATAAATACATGTTTTAGTAGCGAACACTCAGTTTTAGTGGCGCTAAAATTGACAAATTTAAAGCCAATATAGGTTGGTTTGAAAAATTTCGTCGATGAACTGGGATACAGAGTATTGTTAGGCATGGAGAGGTGACTAGTCGGGAACAAAAGGCAGCAGATGCCTGTGTGCTAGAATTCGCCAAGTTTATAAAAAGTGAAGGTTACGTTTCACAGCACATTTTTAACTGTGATGAAACCGGACTATTTTGGAAGAAAATGCCTAAAAGGACCTATATAACCCAAGAGAAGGTACTGTCTGGTCACAAACCAATGAAAGACAGGCTTACACTTGTATTGTGCACTAATGCTAGTGGGGACTGCAAGATTAAAGCCTCTTTTAGTCTACCATTCTGAAAATCCACGCATTTTTAAGCGTAATAACATGTTGAAGGCTAGACTTCTGGTAATGTGGAGGTCGAATACAAAGGCTTGGGCCACACAGACATTATTCATAGAGCGGTTGACTAAAGTGTTTGCGCCAGCTGTGGAGACGGATTTGACTCTTCATGGATTCTGGAAAGACCACTTTAATATCCTTCACTAAACTGGCCTCACTGATAAGGCATGGAAAGAGGTCTCATACTGCACGTTGAACTACGCTGGAGGAAACTTTGGCCAGGTTGTGTGGCTGATAGAGGCTTTGAGGGCTTCAAGCAGGAATTAGCTATTCAAATTGTGAAAGAATTGTGGCCACAGGCAATAGTTTGGGCTTGGAGGTCAATGAGGAGAATGTGGAGGATCACAAACAAGAACTCAGCACCGATAAACTAATAGAGTTGTAACGTAAACAGGTGAAAACTCTCCAAGAGGAGCAGTCAGTGGAGAAAGGGGATGAGAGGATAAAAGTTGCCAGTGAAAAATTTGAAGAAATTTTTAGTAAGTGGAGTGATGTGCAGCCTTTTATTGAGACTAATCACCTGGACAAAACTGTGAGCAACAGAGCAGTGAACGTAAAATGACAATGTGGTCTCACTTTAGAAAAATTTATTAGCAAAGAAAAAGACTAATTTCTCTGGATTGTTTTCTTGTGCTAATACCAGCCAAAGAACCACCTTCCAAAAGAGAACATAGAGAGAAAACACCAAAATTACAGCCTGTACCTGAACAGTTGCCTGACGTCTTTAAAGAGAGGGGGTTCTCCTTCAGAGTAGTCCTCCTCCTCCCCCTCCTCCACCACCATCCATGTGTGCCAGCAACAACCACAAAGGTAAATACAGTACTGTACCATATTTTATTTTAGTAGAGTAGAACTTCTTTCTATTATTAATGTAATATTCCTAATAGAAGTGTATTTATACATGTTTATGCCCATAAAAAAAATTTAAAAAGGTATGTTTCTGTGCTGGGGAATGGTTTCATTGGATTTACATTAATTTCAATGGGAAAAATGGCTTTGAATCACGAACAGGGTTTAGGAATAGATTAAGTTCGTGACTAGAGGTATGCCTGTATTCTAGTAAGTTTGTTACTGTTGATTTGCCTTCTCTGGACATGTTGTCACATAGACAAAAAGTTGAAGGAGTCAAAGTGAAGAGAGATGCGTTTTCTTAGCAGGTTCTTCTTAACTTTGAGAACTATGCTGGTCATGGAAACAGGCCTTTAATTTATTCAACCTCCTTCCCCTTTTGAGGATAGGTACCATATTCGCTTGTTTCCAGCATCCTGGAACCTCCTCATATTCCAGAGACTCTTCAAATGTGATGAATAGTGCTGCAGATATTGGCTGAGCACATTTCTTAAGCACATAAGGGGATATATCATCAGGATCTGTAGTTTCATAGGCACCTAACTCCATCAACGATTTGCATACCGCAGTGGCTGAAAAGATGTTCTCTAATAACGGCCCATGAACTCCTATCTCTGCAATCTGAGAGGGCAAGGTATATTCTACTGTAAATACTGATTGAAACTCCTTGTTATCTTTAAAGATTTTTTCATCCATCTCAGCAATGCTTCCATCCGCTCTCTTTAACTTTAAAACCTGTTCTTTGACCTTCAGTTTTCCTCTGATAAAACTGTGGAAACCCTTTGAACTTTCTTTAGCCTTTCAGGTGTTTTCTTTTCATAATCTCTCTCTCTCTCTCTTCTCTTACTTAGGTAATTATTTCTTTGCAACATTATGTCTTTGCAACATTTTATCTTTAATATATTTAAGTCAAACACCTTTTAATGCATTTGGCTTCATATCTGCAAAACATAAAAAATACAAAAATATGACTGGAACAAAAGGCACAAAAACATACATACACAAGTACTGTACACCATATTGGCCAGTTGTGCTTGGCTATTGACCATCAATGTTGTTTTCGATATTCAGGGTAGCCGGAAGAATTTATTTTTTTACAAATATGCTGAGCATTATCTCAATGGTACAGTTCTTTTCTCTTCATATATTTCACAATATGGACAAAAAGAAGAGTGTATCCTTCCTTCAAACTTAGAAAATATCTCGATTTTTGGATCCATCCCCTAAATTTGGATAAGGATTTTCTTTGGTTGTGTAAGCCTTTAGATAATCCCTAAGCGGCGAATTTCCTTTCTAGCTCATACTCATAATTCTCTGCTTGTTCTCTCCTTTCTTCTTCCAGTACTCTTTTTTTCTTCCAAAGTGATTAATTCTTAGTTCATTAGTTCTCCAGATGCTTGGCAAAAAACTCATTGATATCTTCCACTTTGGGAGTAGACAAAGACAATTTGCCATTGGTAGATATCTTGGGGGTTTTGAAGAAAAATGATAAGACAGACACACAAACACACTGTGACCGCTGCTAATTGTGGAAGCCACACAAGATGAGAGAGCAAGCATGTCGCCGGGATGCTAGTGCTGCCAGCAGCTAAAAACTTTCATATACCCAGCTAGGTATGCCTCACACTGCCAGACACAGGGTAGTTGTGACTAAACAAACAGTGCATATTCAGTCATAGTAGTAAAGTCAAACATTAGTAAGTTGCAATGGCCATAAGTCGACGACTGACTATTTGTATGCATATATTGTATATAAATAACGAAGAAATGAACAAGATTTTCACAGCTAAAATTTCAAACACAGTATAGCCATTACATATACGTAGATTTATTAAAAGATATTAGCTTCCTTAATTACTCTTAGCCTTTTATAATGGGATACATTTGTTCCAAAGAAAAGCAGCTCCAGCTATTGGTATCCCTTATACTAGGGGCATTCCAGGGCCATATAACCACTTCCCTTAATATCACCATAAATTAATATACTGTATATCAAATTAAACGTTACATTAAAGAGGCTTAAGCGCTTGATATAGATGATGTTATCTCCCCAACTTAAAAACGCCTTCCTCTCTTGCTAAGAAAGCTTTTCCTCATTACTTCTCTCATCATAGGTAAAATATAAAATATACCTACATATTATAAAAAAAAATTTATAAAACAATACATAAATAATAGTAGCAATGTACTGACAACGGTACTTCCTCCAATATATACAGTACAAAGTTTCGTTTAATTAACTGACGTTTTTAGTATTTCAGCTTCCTTGACTAATGATCGTATCAATAGTTTATTGGAAAAGTTTCTATGCTCCTAATTTAAGCCATATTAAGCTATCTATGATCAATGGATTGGCAAAAGTTTTCAAGACTACAGGTCTGTTTTTAAGATTATATACAATTCATGACAAATCTTAACAAAAATGACAGAAGCATCTAAACACCATCCAAATATTTTGCAACAAGAAGGGGAGAAAAATGCTTCTGGTGGGTGTCATAATCTTACACAGTAAAAATAATCATAGTAGGGGAAGAAGGTTTTAACATGTATCAAATACTGAGGCTTAATTTAATGGATGCTAAATGACTATTTCTGTATTATAGTATGTTGGATGGGTTGCCTAGCAGCTATCCAGCCTCACGGCAGAATATCATTTCCTGCTACCCTGGGGATGACCTAAGCAGGGTGGTGGTGGAATTGTGGTAAACTATTATCTCAAAAGAGCTAGAATGAGCTATCAATGTATATTTGGTTCAGCTGAATGTGTGTGCTTTGACCTGACCAACCCCCTGAGGAGGATTGTGGCCACTGAATACGTAAGGTACATCCAATGGCTGACACTTCATGTACAGTATTCTGCTTTGGACTGGTAATTTACTTGTATAAAGAATGGAAATCATCTATACTGGAGGTAGTACTTGAGATTTATAATTGTATGATGACACTCAGAAAAAACTTCCTAATGTCCTTATATTATTGCATATAAGTTACTACTTCTTATCAAATTCCAACTAAAACAATATACATGCAAAAAAAATATAATATTAAAATGCATCAACGATTACAATAAAAGCAAGAAAAGCTGGAAAATGCATGTGAAGCCGAGAAATACTATACTCAGAACTGTATATGAGGCTAATGATACACGAGCTATGTATATATACGAATAGAAGAATAATTAACGAAGAAATGCTTGAGGAGATCAGAAATTCTCATGGTGATGTGCCAAAGTTATATTTACAATTAATAGTTCAGGATAAAATTTGAGTTTGCAAAATTTGTGATATTCTGGGTTCAATTTCAAGATTTTTCTAAAACACGCTGCTCACCTGATCCAAAGTAATGTTAAGTTTCAAATCAATTTCCAAGGAAATGAGACTAGAAATTTACGAAAGATAATAGCAACGTTCAATCCTACTCATCTGTCAAATCATATTATGAACCCCAGTATTAACAGGTAGGTAATTAAATACACAACATATGGTCATACATAACTGAAACATTATCATTTGGGCAATCTGAAATCATCGCTACGTAGCCCCTAATCGGAGTTCCATACAAAATATTTAAATATGAATTCTTTCACTTTGCTCTCTACTCTTCCTTACAAAATCCAAAACATACAATGTTTTACCATATTCCGTATGTATTTTTCATAGTGTGCTTATTTTCCTTCAAAAGGATACGTTAGGTCGAATTAAATGGCATTATCATTAATGCAGATAAAATCCCAAATAAATGAATATGCATCCAATGAATTCAGGAAAGGTGAAATGTCTCTGTTGTTTGGATTACCAAGATGCCAGACAGACTTCAGCAGTGAAGTAAACATCAAAAATAATCATGAAATGATATACAAAAACTATATGCCAGGAAAATACCTTATACAAGCCATTCTCCTCTAAAGAGATAGAAAGGCGGGTGCAAGATTCACGTAAGTTGTTTTCAGGTACGCCAGTCGAAGGTCCTCCTCCACTTCCTCCTCCAACGGCTCCTATCTCGTCGATTTCTCCACCAACAGCTGCTAAGCCACTGCTGCTCTCAGGAATATGGATCAAAGCTGGTGTGGATTGCGATTCCTCTTGACCTGACATGGCTGTGAGATTCGAGGGAAATATGTAATAAAACGCTACAACACTACTGTAGTATGAATGCCCTCATTAACTGATAATAATCAAGGTTATACTACTCTGACCCACTTAAAACACTGACAAAATAGTATCCTATATGTTAACAGAGCTAGCGATATGGTTCAGTCCCAAAATCTTCTTCTAGACTTCTTTTGATTTTATATTATCACATATATCCATGAAACATAAATGCAAAAAGCTCTCACAATAATGGACCAAGTAGGACAAAGGCACTAGTGATTTTCTTCCGATATTTCAAAGCACCAAATAAATTTGAAATTTATAGTTATGTATAGTATGATTACTGTACTGTGTCTAAGCAAGCAAGAATGCCCCTTGCTTTGCATAAGTCAAGTTCTGATTGCAAGAAGGTATCTCACCCTTATCTCCAACCTGCCCTTCCACTCCAAGTGATCTGTTAATTTCATATTTACAGATAAAAACAAACTCCACGTCAATTAAAAAGTTATTCTTCTGGGTTTACAGCTAATAAGTTGCCCAAGAATTTCTAAACAATGATCAGTAGGTCTATATTGCTTTGTCGTAGAAGCTAGTTTTAAAAGTTAGGGAAATGGAAAGGTAAGTAATCCTTATTACATGGAATATATTTAAACCACAACAATACCATGAAAAATAATTAAACTGATCAGGATAAGTGAAGGCCTTCTGTTGTTCTTTTTCGATTATGGTTTTTGGCCACTGAGCTGCTGCACAAAAAAAAAAAGGGCACAGAAAATTATAATATGCAGTGATGCAGAGAGACTATGCTATTAAAACTCATTCCACTCGTCAAATATAAAGCATAAAAGGCTTACTATTATTGAATAAGCCTTACCTACTCCATATCCTGATTGGGGACAAATGAGACGGATATATGCTTTTACTCAAATTCATATTTCTGAAATTGAAATTGCATGCAAAGCAATCTCTAACCGTATCCTAGCCTATGTGATCTAATCTAACCTAACCTGACATGACCAGATCTGACCTAATCCAACCCAACCAAATATAAACCTTATTACTGGACTAGTCTCCTTTTTGAAGAATCAATGGGGCACTAATCCTATTGGACAGCTGTACAGGGGTCAGTTCTCTTGATACCTCAGTTTGGTAAGGTGAGGGGCAAACTTAAGGAATTCAGGATGTGTCTTGAGTGCTGGAAGAAGAACAACCTAGACACACGAAAACCAACTCAACCAGATTCTAGTGGCCTAATGGAGCTATTGTTTTACTATGTAGCCACCATCAAGACCGGCTCCTACTCGAGTGAGGCCCTACCACATCCAACTTTGAATTTGAAGGTAGCTGTGGGTGGCGAGACTTACACTAAGATGAGGATATCAAGTCCATCGAAGCAATCTGCCAACACATCTACCATCGCTGACTTCGGCGCACAAACCTGTCTGATGGGACTAAATCTCCTCCAGAAATTGGGCTTACGTTTCAGCACCTCATTAGTGTCTCCAAACGCATACTAGTGGCTAATAATGAGGAAATAGATGTCTTGGGGTCCTTACTCCTAAAGCTATCCGGCAGCAACCCAAAGGGCAAACAACTCAAAACTTCAACCGTTGTCTACCTCACAGACTCCATCAATTGGTTCTAACTGAGCCGAGCAGCCTTGGAACAGCTAGGGGTAATTGGGCCAGATATTCCTAAGATTGGTGCAACGGAAGAAGCCGAGGTGTGCCATAATACCATGAACACATGATTGCCCCTCACCAGCAGGAAGCATATGCCCTGTGTACACCGCACCGCCACCCCGCCTAGCTAACCTACTGTTGGTACCGTCAACTGAATCTATCAAGGACATGAAGAAATGGCTCTTGGATAGATAGCTATGTGTCATCAACATTCAACATTTGCTCAAACCAGCCGCTCCCTGCAATGACCAGCCCTCCAATGGAGATTAGGGTCGACCAAGGTGTTCAGCCGGTAGTAACCAGGAGACCTCTGAATGTACCAGTTCACTGGCAAAATGAAGTGCGAGAACATCTTGACAGAAACGTGGCTCTAGGTGCAATATAGCGGGTGCCTCCTAACACGCCCGTAACCTGGCTCCATAGCATCGTCCTGACACCAAAGCTGGACGGTACACCACATCAAACAGTTGATCTTCACCCACTAAATCGCCACATCGTACGGGTAACTCAACATACCATCCCACCTATCAAGCAAGCCAAGGTCATCCTACCCAACACATTCAAGAAGGTCACAGATGCATGGAATGGTTTTTACTCCATCGAAAACTGATCGGAAGAACGGCACAGAACCACATTCTAGACTGAGCAAGGCAGGTTCCGGTATCGAAGTGCACCAATGCAATTCCTTGCATCATAGGATGCCTACACATAGCGATACAATGCAATCATCACAGACGTGCCAAGGAAGACAAAATGCGTGGACGATACAATCCTATGGGACACCAACCTAGAACACTGGTGGCAGGTCATTATCTAGATCTGGTCGGAAGAAACGGGGTGGTACTCAACCCAACAAAGGTCCAGTTTGCATCGATGGAAGTCAACTTTGCAGGTTTTCAGATCACCAAGACTGAAGAAAAACCTCTGCCTAAGTACCAGAATGCCATCGCAACTTTTCCCAGACCTTACAACATCGCAGACGTATGGGCATGATTCGGCTTGTAAACCAGGTGTCATACTATAGCAGAACCACGAACATGATGGCACCATTCAAACCTCTCCTCAGCCCAAAGGCCAGCTTCAGAGAGAACTCGGAACTAGAAGAGGCATTCCAGCATTCCAAAAAGGCCATCATAAACAAGATCAAGGAAAGAGTTGAAATATTTGAGAGCATTGTGATTCTGACCAATGCTGTGAAGATGGATGGAAGGTAAGTTTAGTTGGATCTCGTTTCCTAAGAGATGCTGGGAAGCACTGTGTACCGATCGAAGAAGCTTTAGCATTCGCATGGGCACCAGAAGATAAGTCACTTCTTCACATGGCTTGCAGCAATCTCGTCATGTGACAGTATCAGATTGTACATGTTCCTGGCAAGGCCATACCAGCAGGGGATGCAAAGTCACGGTATCCGTCAAACACAAACCATTTCAACAAAGGAAGTGAAGTGAGTGCTCTGTCCAACGTCCGCATTCTAGTAGGTACTCAAGACAACCTAGAAACACTTGTGGTGGCCTCTGCAAGGTTGTCGACAGATTCTCTTGGTGCTGTCACATGGAATAGGGTTAGGGAGAGTACCTTGATTGACAATGAACTTCAGCTGCTCACGCAACTCATCGAGTTCGGGTTGCAACGTCACGCGATGGATTACCTGAAGAACTGCAGCTGTACTGGCAACACCATGACACGTTGTCCCTCGTAGGCGAGGTCATCATGATGGATCACAGGATCATGATACCACAGGACTTTGGAAGGAGGTGTTGCAAGTTCTCCACGCCGCACACCAAGGCACAAATAGGATGCACAGCGGGGCACTATGCACAGTATTTTGGCCTGGAAGCACTAATGATGTTGAGGACACATGCTCCAAGTGCCACATCTGCTGGGAAATGTCACTTTCCCAGCCACGCATGCCACCATTGCAACCAAGAGTGCCAAGCCATTGCAGCCGAGTTCTTTGTGGCACATGGCATCGGATACTTGGTCATCATGGAAAGGTTCAGTGGGTGGCCACGCATGGTTGCATCTACGTCAGGCGCCAAGGCTCATCACAGCTCTCATCAACTACTTAGCAAAATTTGGCGTATCCAAGGAACTAAGCACAGATGGCGGATCCGAATGCACTGCAAAGGAAACAGAATCACTGCTGCAACGTTGGGGTATTAAGCATCGCCTAGCATCAGCATACCATCCTCAATTGAGTGGGTGAGCAGAAGTAGCAGTCAAATCCATGAAGAGCTTACTGACACCTCATACAGACGCAAATGGTAGCCTTGACACACAGGCAGTGGCAGCTGGATTGCTGTAATACCGCAACACGCCAGACCCTCAAACTGGCATGTCACCAGCACAAATTGTCTTTGGCAAAACTCTTCGGGATCTACTGCCAGTTGCCCCTGGTATGCAGGTATTTACCAGTCCAGCAGTTCATCCAATATGGTGCTAGACTAGGGAACATCATGAAGAGGCACTCCGGCAAATATGTCAATAATCTCCAGCGCAACACCCAGCTGCTGTCCCCCTTAACTCCAGGTGATAGTGTGAAACAAAACCAGAAAGGTAACCACAGCAAAAAATGGGACAGAACTGGGGTGGTCATAGAAACAAAGCCATATGACCAATACTTGATCAAGGAGGATGGCTCAAGTCAACTTACTTTAAGGAACCGGCAGTTCCTGCGCCACATTCAAGAGCTAGCTAAAACCAAGCATTCCACACCATAGCTGTCTACTCATCCACAGATTACTCAAAAGACGGGTGGAGTAGCAAAGACCGAGTATAGCACTTTGGATCCTCAGGGCAGTGGCCTCGATCTCACAACTGCACCAGGCAGTGGTCAGCCACAAGCTGGAATGCAAAATGAAGCACCCGATGATGAAGCAACAACTCTGACCCCACCCAAGGACTACAAAGCCCCAGCACCCACAAAAGCATAGGAGCAAAGCCTCATGACGACCTCAGAACAGCTAACTACTACATTATCATCCCCAAGAATGCGCCAGAACAGACGCCCTCCAGCATAATTTGGGGATTATATAACAGAGTACTGAGTTTCCAACTGGAAACTGAGGGGATGTGGGATATTGGTATGAAGTAGCATAAACTGGATTTAAATATGGCAGGTTGGTAATCATTTGCCATCTATGGGAGAGTGGGCAAAGCGGGGAAGTAAACAGTAAACAACGTATCTCACTAGCAAGTGGCCGCATCGCATATGAGCTCTTAATTCCTTATTAATATGTAAGTCACAGAAGTTATTTATGTTAATTAATTATGTTTATACACAGCAAAGAAAGTCATTATTTACTTTATGTGAGGTATTACAACATACTGTGCACAGTGAATATTTATTTAGTATGAGAAGCTCCAGTATTGCATATAGCCACATTGCTTTTTAGGGTTATTCTGTCATTGCAGACTGGCGTATTCATTATGTTGTACCAGATTTAGAAGAATAAACTGTAAGCAGCATAAATCTGAAAGTAATTTTGACCAGATATTGATTTCGTATACAATATACAAAATTCCTATATACATTCACAGTAACCTTGCATAGCAGTTCTCTGTTATGCACATGCGTTTTTTGTATGGGTAAAGAACATTACTGCAGAGATTGCTGAAGTTAAAACAATCTGAAAATATCATGTACATTAACTGTGAATAACAGGACAAGTATTTGGGATTTTAAGCTAAATTTTGGGATTTTACAAAAATAAAAATAACAGAGAAAGATATTAGGATACTGAACCACATCGTCTGGCACATTTCAAGCAAATCCAACTGCTCATTATTGCAATGTGTCACTCATTTACAACATATACATGTAAACTCTACAAAAAAGGTCGATAAGTATTGATATAGCATGTCCTGGATGACAAATTAGGTGCAGTATTGACAGAATTAAACTGAGTAAAAGTAACCTCTCTCTGGGACATTTTTACTCTGTCTGAGAAGTAGCTACATAACTACGAACACAAAACAGTGACAGTTACATAAAAGGAATTGACAACAATACTAAAATAAATCTACAGCCATATTACTCAGTCTTGAACACCTTTAATCACAGCTCCAACACCACACAATATACGTGATGAGTAGAAAATTTTAAAACGTGCCGTTTTTCACGTGGGAGATGCCAAGTATTCATTACTTACCTTCCTGTATCACAGCAGAAGATCCACACCTATTTACCCTGTGACTAAACCAAGCAAGGTGGTGGGGAGGAATTGTGGCAATTCTTTATCCCAAAGGAGCTAAGAGTAGTGATCAAGGTATGCTTGGCTTGTAGTAAAAGTGTGCTTTGACTCAGGCATACCCCCTTACAAGGGGAAATGCAGCCAATGTATATACCTTCCTCTGCAAAGATAAAAGTGTTTTCCTAGCCTACAAAAAGTCAAGCAAGGAGAAAATTTTTCAACAAAGCAAAATTGGATGACCTTTACAAACCAATTAATATGATTCTCTGATTTACAGCTTATATACGTACTAACATATGAAAAAATAATAATAATAACTTTGTGATGCAAAGAGAGTTACAAGTGTAATTAGATGACCGAGAAAAACTCTGAATAAAATTCAACTCAAAGGTTTACAGTGATGTTTATGCAATTTTCAGAAAGAAGCATTACTGGATTATGATCAAACCTATTTGGCATTGGCCTAATTTAATCTTGAACATTCTGTGCCAATGTGTGAACTATAATGTACTTATACTGTGCTGTAACTATAATCAACTAATTCGACAGAAAGTTCCAGTTCATACTTATGAAAAAGCAACAAAATCTATATTCCATTACACATCAATGAGAACCGCACACAAAATGCACAAACATTACATTCTACATTAAACAAAAAGTAGTTAAAAATCTGAAACGCTTACAAATAAATATTCTCAAAGTCATTAAAGTTCTCTTGCAATACATTATGACAGTCCAACATCTTTACATTTCAGGTGGAGCTAATATATGCATAACAGATCTTGTAGAGAAGAGTAATCCCAGGGTGCTCTAGGGTTACTCATATAACACAAGTTACCTAATCTAACCTAACAAATTACAAGGTTATTTAACTTTACATGGGGTTCTGGGGATTACTCATTTTTACAAGATTCTGCATAGGTACTCTGTAAGGTACATACATCTTAACATGTGCTCTGAATCGATATCTTCAACTTACAGCAAAAAGCATCAAAAGCGTCCGCAAATTGGCAACATAAAGCACTAGCAAGCAAAAGGCAATAGCTAAATAATATGACTAAGAAGTGACAAACTACAGAAAAAAAATTCTCACCCATCTACTAAAAGAAATTATTTTCATATCTGCACAAAGATAAGAAAAATTAACGAAGAACTGCTACAACACAATATCTCACATACACTGCTTGGACATTTTGTAACAGCTGTTGACAAAGTATAAGCATCACAATTGACATGACTGATATAGTCAAGCAATAATTAAAATGAAACAATGTCTTGGAACAGCTTACATACAGTGTCTTGGTCTGTGCACGGCTTTACATCAAGTCCAGTCATGACTTTACAACACAACAAGCAAAGCATAAGTTCTCCCCCTAAAATAAGTTTGGAATACTCTGACGAACCCAAAAACAATAGTGCCAAAATTAATGAATGGTAGAAATAGTGAAGTGAAAAACAAGAAGAAGAGGCAATTCATGCTCATGAGCCTCCACATGAGATAATATTTATCATACCACTGATATTATCAAATTTTAAATCTTGGCACTCTTGGTCAAAGGAGATCAGCTTAATTTTGCCCAACATATACATAAAATTACAAAGATAACTACTAAAGTCCTATTTCTTAACACTCGTAGAACCAGTTAAACAAAAAAATTCACAGGAAAAGATGCTTTAGGTGATAAAACAGGGTGTCCAGAGATGCATTTCAAGAAAGACTTCAAGTCTAGTGTAGTCTAGCAAAAAAATAATTTAACTTATACTGTATATAAACTAACGTTACCAAAATACAAATACAAAAGATTTTTGTAACATGTCAAGTAAAAAAATTTGATATATCACAAAAATTCAAACATCGTAAATGCACTAATTTTTAGCGATAGCTTAAAAAATTCCACCTCTAGCATTATCTGCTTTTCATTGCTTCTCTGAATGGCACCCTATTACAAATGATATCTAAATAAGCAACAAGTTTTATAATAAAAGCTCTCATTCCAAATATCTATCTTAAAAGCTCTACCTTCAAGGTTGAACTTCAGACCCCATCGCTCCGATTCATATTGAAGCCAAGTTTTTTCAGCTTCAAGAGATAGTTGGCCTGACAAGAGAGGAACTGCTCAGTTGCAACTTCATATGTCCACGACAATTTACCAAATTTAATGCTCTCTGTTTTACTGAGGTTACAATAATCAGCCCAAAGATATACTTAAGTAAAGACAGTGAGTTTTAAAAAAGGCTTTTTAACCCAATCACAACTTTAAATAAGTTCATATAAAACAAAACTTACAACATTACAATAGCAGAGGAAATGTTTTTTCCAAAACAAAATTTCCTTTTAAATACTGGAAATTATTAACTAAGTTCACAACCAAATAAATACTATAAAATATCTATTAAACCAGCATTTCCCCCTGACAAGTTCTTTGGGAACCCTAGTCTGCATCATTTTTACACAGGAAGCATATTAAATATTCTATATAAAATCAATGATCTATTATAATTAAGAAAGGTGTACAATATCTAAATATTCATCTAAAACTTTTCTAGGAGCTAGAATCAATGCATTTTTCCTGATAAACTTGCGAGAGTAAGTACTGTGTAGTGACTGCTTGACCACTTACCCTGTGGATGACCAACGCAGGTTGGTGAGGGGGAGGAATTGTGGCAACCCCATACCCACATGGAGTTAAGATAAGTGACTGAGGTAGGTTTATTATGGTGATTTACTAGTTTCTGGAGAATGCACGTGCTTAAACTCTGCCATCCTCTTTACAAGGTGGCCTGAGGCAATGGTACATATATAAGCATACAGTACTGTCCAAATGTTTACAATAGCCTCAAAAATAATCTTGAGCTTTCCCCTTCTATATGAGGCAGATAACACCTGCAAGCTTTAGACATAAATGAAAACTACTACATCAAGCAACCTCATAGAAATTCATATGAATAATGTTATTGGACAATAAATATGTACCATATCATTAACTTCTTCCCTAACAATGACAAAATATCTCGTTTTTGCTGGTCTGACATTTTTCGGCTAAGACAAAATATCTCATCAAAAAGTTACCACATAAAATTACCTTATAAAAATATTCTCATCCATTCCAGCCCCCTCTGAGCCTTCCTAACTTAACATCTGCCAACCTAACTTTGAGCACCTCAATAACAGATGAGGCAAATAGAAAATGACATCTCAATTTTTACTCAATTAATATGCCCGGAATTGAACAGATTTTTGGAAAAACTTGATGAGGGAAAAGGTTAATAAACTCGAAAAGTAAGTTGCCACTTTCCAAGTAAAAGAAAAGTAAAATTTAAGCTTATGGATCTGCAATAAATAAAACATACTAAAAAATTTATTTTTTGACCTCTCCTGTGGTGGAAAATAAGAATAATGCCTCTGTGTTGTAAAAATTTACTAAGTGGAGTGGAATAAGGGCACTAGAAAACTACTCTTTTGTATAACTGTTCTCTAAAGAGTCAGGCAATACAAGGGGTTTCTAGAAAAATTTACCAGAACACTAGTAACTAGGTCTGTAAAATGCGTGATGTTGTGGAACATGTGAGAATAAGAGGGAGTATACTGGATGTTTTAAGAGGATTGGGCCCTAGTGTAAAACAATGATGGACACATAACAAAACTGGACAAAATTCTGTGCTCAAATCAAATCAGGTCACTACTGGCCTTCAAAGATCCATGTAGTGTAATTTAAAATAAACCTGCTTCTAATGATAGCATAATTTTCAAAATAAATGTGTTTTTGAACACGAAATTATTATAATCGTTTTATCAACAGAAGTTCTGCCTCAAAGAACAAACTTCCACAAGGTAATATTGTTTCTCTCCCAGATATATACATTTTCTTTTATATGGATGGAAAACCTTAGGAATGATCTCAAATGCTTCATCAAATAAATCTCCTTTCTAACTTAAATAAAAGTAAAATGCATTGTTTTAACAGCAGGTATTAACATAGTATTAATCCACATCAAGCCTTTATAAAAATAAATTCTCAATTTAAAAAGTAATAAATACTTCACGATCAGTGTAACAATTAACTGAATAAAAGACGAAGCTCTCAAAACAATTTAGAATTAGTTGTAAATACAAAAACCAATAAAGGCTGACACCAGTGGAATGTTTCTGTAAAGTACTATGACACCAGAATATATACGTGTAAAGAACGGATTGGCTTAAATGCTTACAAGGATAATATGTAGCTGAAAACTGATATATTAAACAGTCACATAATCTAATGATATCAAAAATTACTTGTTAATGTGCTTGCATCATTGTCAAGAAACATTCAACATCATAAACCTTTTCCTGGTAATGATATGTAAATGAGGTCAAGATTATGAACCAATAGTATATGGGATATGGTACATTTTACTACAGAATGGGACAAGTTGGTGCCATCCATTTTGTAAAGAGGGCTGGCATAGGTTAGGTTCTCAAATTAAAAAAAACTTCTTAGCGTCAGAAAGTTCGTTGCTAAAATGGGTTAAGCATCCCAACAGCCGGGACCAAAAAGACTGCGCCAAGTGTACCAAGACTTTTTTTTTACTAACACCAAAGCAAACCAAATAATTTCCAATGATACAGAATCCTTACGGAAACTTGCAGATATGTATTCTTAAATATACACACCAACAATCAAAAGTATGAAGGGCATTGCTTTAAAAAAATTATGCATGCATGATGTATAACCACGAGAGAGAGAGAGAGAGAGAGAGAGAGAGAGAGAGAGAGAGAGAGAGAGAGAGAGAGAGAGAGAGAGAGAGAGAGAGAGAGAGAGAGAGAGAGAGAGAGAGTGAGTGAGTGAGTGAGTGAGTGAGTGAGTGATTACCTAATTGTGTTTACGGGAAAGAGCCCAAAGCTCGTATCTTCCCGTCTCCTGATCGCTTCCATTTTATACTTAGTGATACTTATCATACCTGTCCTTAAAACTATGGATTGAGATAGCATTAACTACCTCCTCGCTTAGCCAATTCCAATTATCAACTACTCTTACACTGAAAAAGTATTTCCTTACATCCTGCAAACAAGTTTTCTTACCAAGCTTCAAACTATGACCTCTAGTTCTAGAGCCAGCCATATCAAAATATCGATCCCTATCCACTCTATCATAACCATGAAGGAATTTAAAGTCTGTCACCATATCCCCCCTCACTCTTCTAGCTTCGAGTGATGGTAAGTCTAATTCCCTCAACCTCTCATCATAACTGAGATTGCGTATTTCTGGCACCAGTTTCGTGGCATGTCTTTGAACTTTTTCAAGCTTAGCTATGTGCTTTTTCAAGTGCGGATTCCAAAAGGGGGCTGCATATTCGAGTTTTGGCCTCACATAGCTTACATAAATATTTCTGAACATTTCCTTGTCCATGTGCCTGAAGGCTACCCTTACATTTGATAAGAATGCATATGCTGCCCTTACTATGCCATTTATATGTATTTCTGGACACAAATCTGCCAGTATGTTTACTAATAGATCTCTCTCATTTTCTGTCTCTTGAAGTTGTACTCCAGCCACCAAGTAGTCAAGCTTGGGCCTTCTTGCACTTGTACCCATTCTCATTACCTTACATTTTGAAGTACTGAATTTCATTAGCCACTTTTCTGACCACTCATGCAGAGTATTTAGATCCTCCTGAAGTTCTCTACCATTGTTCTCGTTTTTTACTTTCTTCACAATCTTTGCATCATCTGCAAACATATTCATGAATGAATTTACAGACTCTGGTAGGTCATTTACATATACAAGGAACAAAAGTGGCCCTAAAATTGAACCCTGTGGAACTCCACTACTAACTCTTCTCCATTCAGACACTGAGTGTCTTACTCTAACCCTCTGTTCCCTTCCTTCTAAGTAAGTTTTTATCCATTCCAAAACATTTCCACCTATTCTAGCCATTGATTGCAGCTTCCTAATAAGTCTCACATGTGGAACAGTGTCAAATGCTTTCTGGAAGTCTAGGAATATGCAATCTGCCCAGCCCTCTCTTTCCTGTAAGATTTGGCTTACCTCATCATAAAATTCTAATAAGTTTGTTACTGTTGATCTACCTTCTCTGAAGCCATGTTGCCTCACTGACAAAAAGTTGAAGGATTCCAAGTGAAGAGAGATATGTTTCCTTAGTAGTTTCTCCATAACTTTGCAAACTATGCTGCTCAAGGAAACTGGTCTATAGTTCAGAGCCGTATCCCTCCTTCCCTTTTTGAAGATAGGCATCACATTTGCTTGTTTCCAGCATCTTAGAATCTCCCCCGACTCCAGTGACTCCTTAAATATGATACTTAGTGCCACTGATATTGTGTTTGCGCATTTTTTAAGCACATGAGGGGATATGTCATCAGGACCTGTAGCTTTATGAACATCTAAATCCATCAGCGCTTTGCATACCTCTGTGGCTGTAAGGTTGATGTTCTCTAATACCGGCCCTTGAGCTTCTATCACTGCAATCTGAGGGGGTGGGGTATTTTCTACTGTAAATACTGACTGAAACTCCTTGTTCAATTCTTTGCAGATCTCTTCATCCGTCTCAGTGATGCTTCCATCCGCTCTCTTTAGCCTTAAAACCTGTTCTTTTACCTTCAGTTTTCCTCTGATAAAGCTGTGGAAAAGCTTGGAATTTTCTTTAGCCTTCCTGGTGATGTCCCTCTCATAGTCTCTCTCTGCCTCTCTCCTTTTACTTAGGTAGTCATTTCTTGCTCTTTTGTAGGTTTGCCAGGCATTTATGTTTTTTCTCCTCCTATACCTTTTCCAGCATTTGTCTCTCCACTCCTTAGCTCTTTTACACCCATTATCGAACCATTTCTCTCTGGCATGAATTACACCTACTTTGGTGACAGGTAAGCAGCAATCTACTATCTTCCCATATTTCTCATAAAAGATGTCATACATTTCTTGTACAGATTTGTTGTAAAATAAGGTTCTCCAGTCAATAACTGCAAAAAGCTCATTCATTTTGATGTAATCTCCTTTCCGATAGTTCCTCCTCATGTCCTTAGTGCCTCTACTCTCAGGAAGAATATCTTCAATGATATACTCCATCAACAACACACAGTGGTCACTCTTTCCAAATGGTGGTTCATACTCAATTTTTTCAATATCCAACAAATTATCTGTGAACACTAGATCAAGTAGTGATGGCTCATCCCCACCCCTGGCCCTTGTTGGTTCCATTACATGTTGGTGTAGGAAATTCCCTTGTACGCAATCTAGGAATCTTGCCCCGAATGAGTCCTCACCACTGTGTGGGTCAAGATTTATCCAATCTATCTCTTTATGATTAAAGTCTCCCATAATCAAAATCCTACATTTTTTTTCCCGTGCCATGTTAACAACTGAGTTTATGACTTCAATAGTACCTATATGACTTTCCTCATAAACTTCAAGCCTATTTTGGTTCCTTGGTGGGTTGTATACAACAGTTATTATAATGCTCTCTGACCCAGTATTTATGCGAGCAACAAGAAATTCCTTGAACTCACTTTCTATAGCCAAGTTTATATCTTCAACTTGAATCCTTTCACTTATGAGCAGTGCTATCCCTCCACCAGTCCTCTCAGATCTTTCACCCTTAGTATTCTGAAGCCCTTAGGAAAAACTGTGACACTGTTTATGTCCTCACTCAACTTAGTCTCTGTAATTGCTACTATATCTGCCTTACTGTTGTGAATCCTATCTTTTAATTCTACTGCCTTACCAGCTAATCCATCAGCATTTGTGTATGACAATCTTAATGAGGCCCCATCCCCTGATCTTCTGTCATTATCTTCTTTATCTCCCCTTTGTCTGGAAGAACTCTGTAATGAAAATTTTTCTTCTGTTCTTCATTTCTTTCATCATTTAACCTTCTTGCCTCTTGCAACAAGTTTTTGATCTTTCCCATCTCTTCCTGTGTTCTGTATCGTCTAATGAACACTTCTTTGAATTCTTGAAGGTCTCTTAGACTGTGTGTGTGTGTGTGTGTGTGTGTGTGTGTGTGTGTGTGTGTGTGTGTGTGTGTGTGATTACCTAATTGTGATTACCTAATTGTGTTTACGGGAAAGAGCCCAAAGCTCGTATCTTCCCGTCGCCTCATCGGTTCCATTTTATACTTAGTGATACTTATCATACCTGTCCTTAAAACTATGGATTGAGATAGCATTAACTACCTCCTTGCTTAGCGAATTCCAATTATCAACTACTCTTACACTGAAAAAGTATTTCCTTACATCCTGCAAAGAAGTTTTCTTACGAAGCTTCAAACTATGATCTCTAGTTCTAGAACCAGCCATATCAAAATAGCGATCCCTATCCACTCTATCATAACCATGAAGGAATTTAAAGACTGTCACCATATCCCCCTCACTCTTCTAGCTTCGAGTGATGGTAAGTCTAATTCCCTCAGCCTCTCATCATAACTGAGATTGCGTATTTCTGGCACCAGTTTCGTGGCATGTCTTCGAACTTTTTCAAGCTTAGCTATGTGCTTTTTCAAGTGCGGATTCCAAAAGGGGGCTGCATATTCGAGTTTTGGCCTCACATAGCTTACATAAATATTTCTGAACATTTCCTTGTCCATGTGCCTGAAGGCTACCCTTACATTTGATAAGAATGCATATGCTGCCCTTACTATGCCATTTATATGTATTTCTGGAGACAAATCTGCCAGTATGTTTACTCCTAGATCTCTCTCATTTTCTGTCTCTTGAAGTTGTACTCCAGCCACCGAGTAGTCAAGCTTGGGCCTTCTTGCACTTGTACCCATTCTCATTACCTTACATTTTGAAGTATTGAATTTCATTAGCCACTTTTCTGACCACTCATGCAGATTATTTAGATCCTCCTGAAGTTCTCTACCATTGTTCTCGTTTTTTACTTTCTTCACAATCTTTGCATCATCTGCAAACATATTCATGAATGAATTTACAGACTCTGGTAGGTCATTTACATATACAAGGAACAAAAGTGGCCCTAAAACTGAACCCTGTGGAACTCCACTACTAACTCTTCTCCATTCAGACACTGAGTGTCTTACTCTAACCCTCTGTTCCCTTCCTTCTAAGTAAGTTTTTATCCATTCCAAAACATTTCCACCTATTCTAGCCATTGATTGCAGCTTCCTAATAAGTCTCCCATGTAGAACAGTGTCAAACGCTTTCTGGAAGTCTAGGAATATGCAATCTGCCCAGCCCTCTCTTTCCTGTAAGATTTGGCTTACCTCATCATAAAATTCTAATAAGTTTGTTACTGTTGATCTACCTTCTCTGAAGCCATGTTGCCTCACTGACAAAAAGTTGAAGGATTCCAAGTGAAGAGAGATATGTTTCCTTAGTAGTTTCTCCATAACTTTGCAAACTATGCTGCTCAAGGAAACTGGTCTATAGTTCAGAGCCGTATCCCTCCTTCCCTTTTTGAAGATAGGTATCACATTTGCTTGTTTCCAGCATCTTGGAATCTCCCCCGACTCCAGTGACTCCTTAAATATGATACTTAGTGCCACTGATATTGTGTTTGCGCATTTTTTAAGCACATGAGGGGATATGTCATCAGGACCTGTAGCTTTATGAACATCTAAATCCATCAGCGCTTTGCATACCTCTGTGGCTGTAAGGTTGATGTTCTCTAATACCGGCCCTTGAGCTTCTATCACTGCAATCTGAGGGGGTGGGGTATTTTCTACTGTAAATACTGACTGAAACTCCTTGTTCAATTCTTTGCAGATCTCTTCATCCGTCTCAGTGATGCTTCCATCCGCTCTCTTTAGCCTTAAAACCTGTTCTTTTACCTTCAGTTTTCCTCTGATAAAGCTGTGGAAAAGCTTGGGATTTTCTTTAGCCTTCCTGGTGATGTCCCTCTCATAGTCTCTCTCTGCCTCTCTCCTTTTACTTAGGTAGTCATTTCTTGCTCTTTTGTAGGTTTGCCAGGCATTTATGTTTTTTCTCCTCCTATACCTTTTCCAGCATTTGTCTCTCCACTCCTTAGCTCTTTTACACCCATTATCGAACCATTTCTCTCTGGCATGAATTACACCTACTTTGGTGACAGGTATGCAGCAATCTACTATCTTCCCATATTTCTCACAAAAGATGTCATACATTTCTTGTACAGATTTGTTGTAAAATAAGGTTCTCCAGTCAATAACTGCAAAAAGCTCATTCATTTTGATGTAATCTCCTTTCCGATAGTTCCTCCTCATGTCCTCAGTGCCTCTACTCTCAGGAAGAATATCTTCAATGATATACTCCATCAACAACACACAGTGGTCACTCTTTCCAATTGGTGGTTCATACTCAATTTTTTCAATATCCAACACATTATCTGTGAACACTAGATCAAGTAGTGATGGCTCATCCCCACCCCTGGCCCTTGTTGGTTCCATTACATGTTGGTGTAGGAAATTCCCTTGTACGCAATCTAGGAATCTTGCCCCGAATGAGTTCTCACCACTGTGTGGGTCAAGATTTATCCAATCTATCTCTTTATGATTAAAGTCTCCCATAATCAAAATCCTAATTTTTTTTCCCGTGCCATGTTAACAACTGAGTTTATGACTTCAATAGTACCTATATGACTTTCCTCATAAACTTCAAGCCTATTTTGGTTCCTTGGTGGGTTGTATACAACAGTTATTATAATGCTCTCTGACCCAGTATTTATGCGAGCAACAAGAAATTCCTTGAACTCACTTTCTATAGCCAAGTTTATTTCTTCGACTTGAATCCTTTCACTTATGAGCAGTGCTATCCCTCCACCAGTCCTCTCAGATCTTTCAACCCTTAGTATTCTGAAACCCTTAGGAAAAACTGTGACACTGTGTGTGTGTGTGTGTGTGTTACAAAAATTAGGAAGAATTTAAATTAAATAAAATGAGTGGACTTGGAACAAATAAAGAGCATGAAGACCTTAGTATAAAAAGGTTTAGATAAAAGTGAGTACATAATAGAAAGTCCCAAATCTGCTTAATGTATTAGTTATTTTGATAGAAAAAGCTGATGATTAGGGAATATAATCTTGGTGCTCTTTTCCCAGATAAAGGCACTTTACATTAAAAAGATAGTTTATAGATGCCAGGTGTTACTATATTCACAAATCATTCACCAGAGAAACTTAAGCAGCCTTTGGCACAAAAAGTTTTTTTTTTAGTAGTAGTAGTAGTAGTAGAGTAGACACTTTGAGAAAAGTTGAGGTACAGTAACCACATCTACTGATGCCTTCTATGAATGAATATCAGTCATAATTTCATGAGAAAATATCAACAGAAATTTTCTCGAATGATTGAAAAGATGTCTTGCCCACGTGTACTCTGAATACGGTGATGAATACAATCAAAGGAAATAAAACATTAACAAACTGTAAAAGTTCTGGATCTTCCTCACCACGTTAGCAGCAAAGAAGAATTGAAAATCATTTACCCCCGACGAACATGCTGAAGTGTAAAAAAAATACAATACAAAATAAGAGCTTGTAACTTATCAAGAACATCCAAAAGGGTGAACTTACGTGCCACTAAGCTATCCGGTGGATATCTGAAAGCAAAAATCCAGTCTTCCTCTACCTTGAGTATACGACCCGTAATTCGAGCGTAGTATTCGTAGTTTGCGCGCCCAAAGAGATTGCTCACCCCAAAATTGTCAATGAGAAACTTCATGATCTGGGTAGCCACCTGACACCAAAAAATAAATGTCACGATAAGTAAATACAATACATGTATACAAAAATGTGTGTTTATAAAAAAAAATCTATATATTGTATATGATAATGAATTGTGTAAAAATTAGTAATAAAAACAATACTGTATTAATACACTCAGAAAATATTTCTAGAAAAAAATTACTGCGGGCTCTATACATATAAACGTTTTAATCAAAAGCACAGCACTATTCATATAACAGAAATTCTCCAAAATAATTAAAAACAGTGTGTATTAGACAAACGATATATAAAATGAAAGTTTACAAACATTTGATTTTACTATTTAAAACATGTTATTATATCATATGTATAACACTAAACTACTCTATAAAACTTTAAATATAGGGCAAAGAGATCTGGGTAACTAAAGGGTGTCCAAATGAAGAAAGAGAATAACGATGTCAAAGCTTACTTTGAATTCAAAGCATACATTGTATTTTTTATAACCAACCTGGAAAATGCATATTAACCTTTTCCAAAATTAACAAAAAGTGCTAATATATATGCAACAGATTGCAGCTCCCAATTTAAGCTTATCAGTCTTGCCTTGGGCACCCTAACACAAGATACAAATTACTTAAAAATTAGAAATTATAAACATATACTGGCATTTACGGCTCATAAGGAATAGTAAAATACGAATGAAAATTAGTACAAAGAACAAAATACTTTTTATCTTTAAAATCGCTGACCATTCTACGCAAAAACATAGAGAGGGTTAACAAAGCCATAACCACCGTCAAGTAGCTACATGAAGCTAGGATAACAAAAGTACACTACCTCAATTATTGCTTGAGGCAATGAGCCTCTGCGCACTATTAGCAGGTCCACTGTGCAAAACCTGATAAAATATAATGGACTTTATAATGTAGTGAATTTTAAAAGCTCAGCATTATAATTATCAGCAAACATATGCATTCTATGAAAAGTGAAGGCCACTTCAGCCATGTCAGTAATTACAAATAATTCAGATTTGCTGATGTATTTATAAATAACAATCTGGGCCACTGTGTTTATAAAAATCAACAGAGCGTGGCTAATGTAAGTTATATATCCTGCTCTTGCTATCAGTTGGTATTGTTACACAGAAGTGCAAAATTAATTTGAATGTAATCTTCAAATACCAGCTTCTTTGGACATTGACATTACAAACCAAGCAGCAGTAACTATGAAGACAGTGAACCCGTTAAACAGTGGGCAGGACTCCTCGGCTAAAACAACTCAGGAAACCTTATGCATATGCAAGAAAAGGATTTCTTTAACATAAACAAGGTTTTTTCAATAGCAAATACAAAACTAAAAGGAAATTAAACTATAAATGCTACTTTTCAGTGTAATGCTAAGCAGTGTAGTTGAGAGTTCACAGGGAATAAAATGTAACAAGACAAGCACTCTATTTACTTAAAATACTGCTAGTGTTATCCCCATGTTAGACACAAGGCTAAACTAAGCATACCTATTTGCTAATGTGTCCTTATTTCAATAAAACTGAACAATAAACTAACGGCCTATCTTTAAGATCTCAACTCAAAACTAGTGACCAGTTGAATTCCTTTTTTAAGAGTGGAAGGAAATTGGGAAAGAAACAACCAAATATATATATATATATATATATATATATATATATATATATATATATATATATATATATATATATATATATATATATATATATATATATATATATATATATATATATATATATATATATTAATTATACTGAAGCTATATAAAGTATCACAATGTAGAAAAGTTCTACAGAAAACTGCAGCTTTAAATGCCGTAACCAAATTTGTTCTCATTTGTATAAATACAACTGATTGTTAGGAGGGCTCTATTAATAAAATCCCTGAAATAACAAACTCCCAATACACTGCAAGACTACATGTGAATCTGAGTTCTCTAGTGAGGAATATGAGCACCACTATTGGTACCACCCTAATATCATCTTAACAAAACAGATGATAGTAAATCTATATTAATGTACAGAAGATCAGGGTCAATGTCATAAAAACAAATAATACATGACAATAAGATTGAATAAATCATAAAAACAACATAAAAACACTGAAATTACGAAACAGCATTATTGGCAATCCTCTCGCTACAAAATACTCAGAAACTCCCCTCAGCTTTGAGAGAAGTAATTTTACATAAAATGACATAAAAACAAGTATAATACAATATTTTAACCAACATGAAAACCCTTTAAAACCCTGTACTTCTCTTCCTAATTCTAAATAAAATGACAACAATTACAATCATTAGTGCATAAGGTTTGTTTAGAGAAATTATTTTTGCAAATTTTTCAGTCACAATACAAAAGTGCTGTATAAAAACACTAAAGGAGCTACAATTTTTTTTTAATTATATAAGTTAAATATTCTTTGGAGATTAGGGAAAATTCATCCAAAGGAAGTGTTGATATTTAGAAGTGCTTTACTCCTTGCAGCAATATTAATAATCTTACATGTGGCAGAAGACAGGGCATTAACATTATTTATGAATGCATGTCTAACTTCCATAACAATGATATGAATTCAATAAAGGTCATTACTTTTAAAGTATTGTTCCTGATATGGGGCCTTAACTAAAATTTTTTCACTGGTCAATGAATATCATTGCTTTTAAAGAAAATACTAAGTTTTTATTAGAATTTATATTCAAATAACAGCTAGTCTATCTGAGACAATAAAAGCGTGGGCAATGAACTGGGAATATTCCAAAGTGAGGAGAGCAACACAAATATCAATAAATATGTGTAAAATTGAAGTGTAAAAGCATGCTACTACAGCTTAAGCTTAAAAAAGAACAAACATTTGTGCAGCTACTAATATTAACATTGCATTAAAAGTGTACCCATGCATTGAGGATTTGTCTAGGTAAAGCTAATATTCCCTTAATAGCAACATCTTAAAAAAACTCATATAACTGACCAAAATGTAATACACTACCATGTCCAAACTTTGTAGAACATGAATGTGAAATATAGTGACTGTGGACCAATTACAATGTACGTGTACGTACTTCAAATGCTGTGCTTTCTGTCAAGTAATACCTATCTGCCCATTACAAGAAAGTACAGTAAGAGAAGAAAAGAAAGCAAAATTCCAATTCATAAATGTTTAAGTCTGGCAACCCTTCATGGCAAACTAATACACTCAAACTGATTCATATTTCATAAGTACGAACATATCATGAGCTAACTACAGTACAAGTAATAATGTACAGCATATCGATGTTTATATGCAGAACTTTTCATTTACTACAGTCATTTTATTATTTAGATTGTGTCAGACAAAAATTAAATATCTGTGGGGCAAACTCTGGCAAGCAAACAGAAGAACACAGCTTTTAGAGATGTAGTAGGGAAAGGGAAAAACAAAAAAATTAAAAACAAAATTGAGGGAACACACCACATAAGGCTGGATAAATATACTGCATATTACAACCAGCAGGTAGAATATTCAAAGCCCAAAAACTCCTAGTGAATTCTGCTGTATTCAACTGAGCTGTTTCAGTTTCTGATATGAAGTGTATTATGACCACGGCAAGGAAAGCACAAGGTCCTAAGAATTTAAATATCATCTCAACTTCAAAGTGGTCACACATTTTTAAAACAAATAATTTATATCTTTGTAATTTATATGCAATAAGGTTAGCGCATCATTTAAATTTCACAGTAGTCACAAGCTTTTAAAATATATCATTTATATCCTCATCATATATATGTAATCAAGTAAGAAACAAAGTTTAACACAGCTAGATTTGGTGTAACATTTGTTGGGTTTTGGACAGCCTACCCCCAAACCTGCTGCTCTCAAACACATCTAAACATACAAAAATAATAAACCAGACACCCAAAGGGAATGGCGGGTAAGGAGTACTTACATCAACCTCTGCCTAAATTCGTCCCAGGGAATTTCAGGGGCACAAGGAAAAAAAAAAAGACGAAAAATAAAAAAAACAAGATGAGATATCAAAACAAAACTCTACTGTAAAAGGTATGTCTGGGGGTAGGGATGATGACACACGAATTTCGAAATTATATAAATTGGAGATCAAACAACAGCAATTAGTTACTTACAATGCCTATTAAATTAATACCTTAGACATGAGATGGAGGTGTGAATCCTAAATAGATAACACAAAATATTAAGTTAATAAGTATTACAGATCAAATGCAATTTTCTTACCCCCTTACAATGAAGCACAAGTTCAAAGTTTAATGAGGTTAAATTAAGTTACTTAAGTTCTGAAAATTACGCTGTCCAAATTAAAAGTTGTTCATTCTTTATCAAAATCTTAACCTCAGTCACTCTGCTTTACAGTAAGTAAAAACAAGGAGGAAGATCTGTATTTGATCTATCATATTAATAATAATTATAATGACAACAGCCATAACAACAACACAGACAGCTCTGGAGAGTGCTTCACTAAGTTTGTAAGGGTATTCATGAAAAAAAAAATTAACCTCTTCCCTGGAAAATTTTTCTCCAAAGAAACTTTGCTATTCCTGACGAATTAAGAGAGAAAAAATCAAAGGAAGTAATTTTTGATACGTCTCCCTGTTACTGTACTAGAGAGACTGACATGCTGGAAGTGGGGTTGGCGTTGGTGGACGTCTAAATAACACGAAAATATCGTCTTTGCCTTAGAAAGGGTCAGAGAGGGCAGGTAGGGACCAAAATAGTTATTTTGTCAAAGGGTAATTTTACATGGTAACTTTCTGATGAGGTATTTCGTCCTTGCCAAAAAATGTCAGATCGGCTTAAACGCAATATTTTATCAATATTGGGGAAGAGGTTAATTAAAAATATGCCATCTTTAGAAATTTAGGCCACATTCAACAATATATAGGGGGGATTTCATCAAAGTTTTTCACTTACATTCACAGTATTCACAACACTTTTAGAAAAAGGAAAGTGACTTTATAAATTCTGACAAAGTTCAATAATAAGACATTTTGAGAGAAAACACTCTTCACACCTAATATTTGACTGAAAGCAAGATTTCAACGATAGCAATAATACCACGTATTAAATTGTATTATCTCCATAACCATCAGTCCTTCCATACACTGACTAAGATTATGAACAAGACAATCACTTTTTCTTGCACACACAATACCTGTAAACACTTAGTAAAATTAAAGTCATAAGATGCACGAGGAGTGTTAATGTTGGTAGACTGAATGTAGGAGTGAATGGAGAGTTGCTTAAAGAAGTTGAAAGTTTCAAGTATCTGGGGTCGCACATATCATGGAATGGACGAGTGGATGCAGAGATAAGTCATAGAGGGACTGAAGTGAATAAAAGTTTAGGTGGGTTGAAAAGTGTTATAAGAAATAGGTATTTGGGAATGAATGCAAAGAGAAGACGATATGAAAGTGAGATTGTGCCGTCAGTATTGTATGGAGCTGAGACTCGGAATGTAAGAGAGGATGAATAAAACAAGTTAAAGGTATTAGGGATGAGGTGTTTGAGAACTATGATTGGTGTATCTAAAATAGAATGAGTGAGAAATGAGATCAGGGAGAAAATAGTTGTTGAGAGAAGGCTATCGGTAGGTTAGATCAGTGTTGAGTTTGTTTGGACACATGGAAAGGACAAGTGATGAACAAATAGCGTAGTGTGTGGAGTGCAGAAGTGGTTGGAGTTAGGCCAAGAGGAAGATAGAGAATGAGATGGATGGATGGCATGAAAAGGGTATTGAATGCATGTAGAATGTCAGTGCAGCAGGGAACAGAGCGTGCAAAAGATAGGAAAGGGTGGAGGAAGTTTGTGTAGAGGTGAAATAAGCCAAGAGGATATTTCGCACCTGCTAGCTCAGCGAAGTGTGATGGACGGGTGTGAGGGCAATGTCATGAAGCAGTGGGGGTAAACCAGCTACGGCTGTTGAGCCTCACTGTAGAATATCCTTGCCTGCCTACTTTGTGAGTAACCCAAGCAGGGAGTTAGGGGGGATATGTGGCAACCCTTTATCCCCAAGAAGCTAAAAGAAGTAGTTGAGGTATGTGTAGATCTTGGTGAATGCGTGTTTCTTGGCTTGGCCACCCCTCTTACAAGGAGGAATGAGGCCATATTATATATATATATATATATATATATATATATATATATATATATATATATATATATATATATATATATATATATATATATATATATATATATATATATATATATATATATATAAAGTTTGCCGGTGTGTCAGCTCCGATATCCATCTGAGATGCTCCTCAGAACGTCAGCCGAGGCAAGCCCCAACCCCGCCACTGTGGTGCCCATCCACAGCAAGTAACCTTCCCAGTAAACAGCTTAAACTCTCGGTCCTGAGCGGGAACCGATCTGTCGACCTCGCGAATGTGAGGCCAGCGCGTTACCACCGTACTAGCCAGAAGTACAGGCTATATATATATATATATATATATATATATATATATATATATATATATATATATAATATATATATATATATATATATATATATATATAAAATCCTTAAACCATATTAATTCACAATCACCTATGTCCTGCTTCATAGATATACAATAACTGTACAATAAATAAAATACTAAACTGCCAGGATCTGAGTTCGTAGAATATCTGATATCAAGCTTTATAACACTATTTTACTCAACAACAAAAAATCAGAAACCAATAAAACAAAACTCCGCATACAGCTATTTAACCTTAACATCTCCCATTAGTTAATCAAATTTTGCCCGAAATGAGGATCTTGTACATCATAAGGATACTGTTCATGTTAAAAGATGTCTCCACACAAACTCTCCTTTGGAATAAAGGACTCAAGAGAGTCTTCTTAATAATACAAATTATTGCAACAAGAGCCTCTATCATTTCAAAGGAACAGCATTGAAAAGATATGATTCTCTCTCTGTAACATATAAAAACATCAACTGTGTTTATTATATCAATAATGGCTGGCAGAAGTTATATATTCATGAAAAAGAGAGAGAGAGAGAGAGATGAGATGAGAGAGAGAGAGAGTAGAGAGAGAGAGATGAGAGAGAGAGAGAGAGACGAGAGAGAGTAGAGAGAGAGAGAGAGAGAGAGAGAGAGAGAGAGAGTGTATTTATTTTATTTTATTAATTTATTGCGCCAAGGCGTCAGACATTACATGAGTTCATACAAAAAAGAGAGAGAGAGAGAGAGAGAGAGAGAGAGAGAGAGTCAAAGTCAAAGTCAAAAACTTTATTCCATCAAAAATGGCTATTACATGATAATTAATCTAATTACAAATTGCAATGTAAAATGTCAAAATAAAACTAATGAAATTTGCAAAGCACAAAATCAAAA
>JAXCGZ010007887.1:32500-81497 GCA_037179515.1 Halocaridina rubra | reverse complement strand
TCTCTGCCTCTGTCTCGGTATCTGTCAATGACGGTTTTTGTCTGTGTCTTTCTCTATCAGAGATGATCTCTCTCTCTGTCTGTGTCAGAGACAGTCTCTGTCTCTGTCTCTGTCTCGGTCTCATTCTCGGTCTGTGTCAGAGACGGTCTTTGTCACTGTTTCTGTCTCTGTGTCTGTCTCTTTCAGAGACGATCTCTGTCTCTGTCAGAAACAATCTAGGTCTCTGTGTCTGTCTCTCTCAGAGAAGGTCTCTGTCTCTGGGTCTGCTTCTGTCTCTGCCTCTGCCATAGACGGTGTCTGTTTCTGTCACTTTCTTTGTCAAAGACGGTCTCTGTCACTGTCTCCATTAGAGACGGCCTCTCTCACTGTCTTTGTTTCTGTCAGAGACAGTCTCTGTCTCTCACAGAAACTGCCTCGTCTCAGTTTCTCTCTCTGTCAGGTAAGGTTTCTCTTTCTTTCTATGTCTCTGTCTCTGTCTTTGTTAGAAACGGTTTCAGTCTCTTTCTCTGTTTCTGTCTGTGTTAGAGACGGTCTCTGTCACTTTCTCTGTCTATTTTTCTGTCATAGTCAGAGGTGGTCTCTGTCTCTGTCGTAGACGGTCTTGGTCTCGGTCCTTATCTCTGTCAGAGACGCTCTTTGTCTCTGTCTCTGTCAGAGATGGTGTCTGTCTCTGCCACTGATAGAGACGGTTTCTGTCTTTTTTTCTGTCTCAGTCTGTCTCTTTCAGTGACTGTGTATGTCTCTGTCTATATCTCTGTCTCTGTCTGAGACAGTATCGTTCTCTGTAAGGGACTGACTCGGTCTCTGTCTCTGTCAGAGACTATCTCTATCTCTGTTCCTGTCTCTTTCTCTGTCAGAGACTGTCTCTGTCTCTGCCTCTGTCTCGGTATCTGTCAATGACGGTTTTTGTCTGTGACTATCTCTCTCAGAGATCTCTCTCAGAGATGATCTCTCTCTCTGTCTGTGTCAGAGACGGTCTCTGTCTCTGTCTCTGTCTCGGTCTCATTCTCGGTCTGTGTCAGAGACGGTCTTTGTCACTGTTTCTGTCTCTGTGTCTGTCTCTTTCAGAGACGATCT
Source organism: Halocaridina rubra (assembly GCA_037179515.1). NCBI lineage: Eukaryota > Metazoa > Arthropoda > Malacostraca > Decapoda > Atyidae > Halocaridina > Halocaridina rubra. Next base: position 80,420 of record JAXCGZ010007887.1, on the reverse strand, counting down.
CTGTCTCTGTCAGAAACAATCTCGGTCTCTGTGTCTGTCTCTGTCAGAGAAGGTCTCTGTCTCTGGGTCTGCTTCTGTCTCTGCCTCTGTCATAGACGGTGTCTGTTTCTGTCACTGTCTTTGTCAAAGACGGTCTCTGTCACAGTCTCCATTAGAGATGGCCTCTCTCACTGTCTTTGTCTCTGTCAGAGACAGTCTCTGTCTCTCACAGAAATTGCCTCTGTCTCAGTTTCTCTCTCTGTCAGATAAGGTTTCTCTTTCTTTCTATGTCTCTGTCTCTGTCTTTGTTAGAAACAGTTTCAGTCTCTTTCTCTGTTTCTGTCTGTGTTAGAGATGGTCTCTGTCACTTTCTCTGTCTCTTTTTGTGTCATAGTCAAAGGTGGTCTCTGTCTCTGTCATAGACGGTCTTGGTCTCGGTTCTTATATCTGTCAGAGACGCTCTTTGTCTCTGTGTCTGTCAGAGATGGTGTCTGTCTTTGCCACTGATAGAGACGGTTTCTGTCTTTTGTTCTGCCTCAGTCTGTCTCTTTCAGTGACTGTGTATGTCTCTGTCTATGTCTCTGTCTCTGTCTGAGACAGTATCGTTCTCTGTAAGGGACTGACTCGGTCTCTGTCTCTGTCAGAGACTATCTCCATCTCTATTCCTGTTTTTCTCTCTGTCAGAGACTGTCTCTGTTTCTGCCTCTGTCTCGGTATCTGTCTCTGTCAATGATGGTCTTTGTCTGTGTCTCTCTCTTTGTCTCTGTGTCTGTCTCTCTCAGAGATGATCTCTCTCTCTGTTTGTGTCAGAGACGGTCTCTGTCTCTGTCTCTGTCTCGGTCTCATTCTCGGTCTGTGTCAAAGACGGTCTTTGTCACTGTTTCTGTCTCTGTATCTGTCTCTTTCAGAGACGATCTCTGTCTCTGTCAGAAACAATCTCGGTCTCTGTGTCTGTCTCTGTCAGAGAAGGTCTCTGTCTCTGGGTCTGCTTCTGTCTCTGCCTCTGTCATAGACGGTCTCTATTTCTGTCACTGTCTTTGTCAAAGACGGTCTCTGTCACTGTCTCCATTAGAGACGGCCTCTCTCACCGTCTTTGTCTCTGTCAGAGACAGTCTCTGTCTCTCACAGAAACTGCCTCTGTCTCAGTTTTTCTCTCTGTCAGATAAGGTTTCTCGTTCTTTCTATGTCTCTGTCTCTGTCTTTGTTAGAAACAGTTTCAGTCTCTTTCTCTGTTTCTGTCTGTGTTAGAGACGGTCTCTGTCATTATCTCTGTCTCTTTTTCTGCCATAGTCAGATGTAGTCTCTGTCTCTGTCGTAGACGGTCTTGGTCTCGGTCCTTATCTCTGTCAGAGACGCTCTTTGTCTCTGTCTCTGTCAGGGATGGAGTCTGTCTCTGCCACTGATAGAGACGGTTTTTGTCTTTTTTCTTTTTCAGTCTGTATCTTTCAGTGACTGTGTATGTCTCTGTCTATGTCTCTGTCTCTATCTGAGACAGTATCGTTCTCTGTAAGGGACTGACTCGGTCTCTGTCTCAGTCAGAGACTATCTCCATATCTGTTCCTGTCTCTCTCTCTGTCAGAGACTGTCTCTGTTTCTGCCTCTGTCTCGGTATCAGTCTATGTCAATGATGGTCTTTGTCTGTGTCTCTCTCTTTGTCTCTGTGTCTGTCTCTCTCAGAGATGATCTCTGTCTCTGTCTGTGTCAGAGACGGTCTCTGTCTCTGTCTCGGTCTCATTCTCGGTTTGTGTCTGAGACGGTCTTTGTCACTGTTTCTGTCTCTGTGTCTGTCTCTTTCAGAGACGATCTCTATCTCTGTCAAAAACAATCTCGGTCTCTGTGTCTGTCTCTGCCAGAGAAGGTCTCTGTCTCTGAGTCTGCTTCTGTCTCTGCCTCTGTCATAGAGAGTCTCTGTTTCTGTCACTGTCTTTGTCAAAGACGGTCTCTGTCACTGTCTCCATTAGAGACAGCCTCTCTCACTGTCTTTGTCTCTGTCAGAGACAGTCTCTGTCTCTCACAGAAACTGCCTCTGTCTCAATATCTCTCTCTGTTAGATAAGGTTTCTTTTTCTTTCTATGTCTCTGTCTCTGTCTTTGTTAGAAACGGTTTCAGTCTCTTTCTCTGTTTCTGTCTGTGTTAGAGATGGTCTCTGTCACTTTCTTTGTCTCTTTTTCTGCCATAGTCAGAGGTGGTCTCTGTCTCTGTTGTAGACGGTCTTGGTCTCCGTCCTTATCTCTGTCAGAGACGCTCTTTGTCTCTGTCTCTGTCTCTGTCAGGGATGGTGTCTGTCTCTGCCACTGATAGAGACGGTTTCGGTCTTTTTTTCTGTCTCAGTCTGTCTCTTTCAGTGACTGTGTATGTCTCTGTGTATGTCTCTGTCTCTGTCTGAGACAGTATCGTTCTCTGTAAGGGACTGACTCGGTCTCTGTCTCTGTCAGAGACTATCTCCACCTCTGTTCCTGTCTCTCTCTTTGTCAGATTCTGTCTCTGTCTCTGCCTCTGTCTCGGTATCTGTCTCTGTCAATGATGGGGTTTGTCTGTGTCTCTCTCTTTGTCTCTGTGTCTGTCTCTCTCAGAGATGATCTCTCTCTCTGTCTGTGTCAGAGACGGTCTCTGTCTCGGTCTCATTCTCGGTCTGTGTCAGAGACTGTCTTTGTCACTGTTTCTGTCTCTGTGTCTGTCTCTTTCAGAGACGATCTCTGTCTCTGTCAGAAACAATCTCAGTCTCTGTGTCTGTCTATGTCAGAGAAGGTCTCTGTCTCTGGGTCTGCTTCTGTCTTTGCCTCTGTCATAGACGGTGTCTGTTTCTGTCACTGTCTTTGTCAAAGACGGGCTCTGTCACTGTCTCCATTAGAGACGGCCTCTCTCAATGTCTTTGTCTCTGTCAGAGACAGTCTCTGTCTCTCACAGAAACTGCCTCTGTCTCAGTTTCTCTCTCTGTCAGTTAAGGTTTCTCTTTCTTTCTATGCCTCTGTCTCTGTCTTTGTTAGAAAAGGTTTCAGTCTCTTTCTCTGTTTCTGTCTGTGTCAGAGACGGTCTCTGTCACTTTCTCTGTCTCTTTTTCTGTCATAGTCAAAGGCGGTCTCTGTTGTATACGGTCTTGGTCTCGGTCCTTATCCCTGTCAGAGACGCTCTTTGTCTCTGTCTCTGTCAGAGATGGTGTCTGTCTCTGCAACTGCTAGAGACGGTTTCTGTCTTTTTTTCTGTCTCAGTCTGTCTCTTTCAGTGACTGCATATGTCTCTGTCTATGTCTGTGTCTCTGTCTGAGAAAGTATCGTTTTCTGTAAGGGACTGTCTCGGTCTCTGTCTCTATCAGAGACTATCTCCATCTCTGTTCCTGTCTCTTTCTCTGTCAGAGACTGTCTCTGTCTCTGCCTCTGTCTCGGTATCTGTCTCTGTCAATGACGGTCTTTGTCTGTGTCTCTCTCTTTGTCTCTGTGTCTGTCTGTCTCAGAGATGATCTCTCTCTCTGTCTGTGTCAGAGACGGTCTCTGTCTCTGTGTCTGTCTCGGTCTCATTCTCGGTCTGTGTCAGAGACGGTCTTTGTCACTGTTTCTGTCTCTGTGTCTGTCTCTTTCAGAGACAATCTCTGTCTCTGTCAGAAACAATCTCGGTCTCTGTGTCTGTCTCTGTCAGAGAAGGTCTCTGTCTTTGGGTCTGCTTCTGTCTCTGCCTCTGTCATAGACGGTGTTTGTTTCTGTCACTGTCTTTGTCAAAGACGGTCTCTGTCACTGTCTCCATTAGAGACGGCCTCTCTAACTGTCTTTGTCTCTGTCAGAGACAGTCTCTGTCTCTCACAGAAACTGCCTCTGTCTCAGTTTCACTCTCTGTCAGATAAGGTTTCTCTTTCTTTCTATGCCTCTGTCTTTGTCTTTGTTAGAAACGGTTTCAGTCTCTTTCTCTGTTTCTGTCTGTGTTAGAGACGGTCTCTGTTGTATACGGTCTTGGTCTCGGTTCTTATATCTGTCAGAGACGCTCTTTGTCTCTGTCTCTGTCAGAGATGGTGTCTGTCTCCGCCACTGATAGAGCGGTTTCTGTCTTTTTTTCTGTCTCAGTCTGTCTCTTTCAGTGACTGTGTATGTCTCTGTCTATGTCTCTGTCTCTGTCTGAGACAGTATCGTTCTCTGTAAGGGACTGACTCGGTCTCTGTCTCTGTCAGAGACTATCTCCAACTCCGTTCCTGTCTCTTTCTCTGTCAGAGACTGTCTCTGTTTCTGCCTCTGTCTCGGTATCTGTCTCTGTCAATGACAGTCTTTGTCTGTGTCTCTCTCTTTGTCACTGTGTCTGTCTCTCTCAGAGATGATCTCTCTCTCTGTCTGTGTCAGGGACGGTCTCTGTCTCTGTCTCTGTCTCGGTCTCATTCTCGGTCTGTGTCAGAGACGGTCTTTGTCACTGTTTCTGTCTCTGTATCTGTCTCTTTCAGAGACGATCTCTGTCTCTGTCAGAAACAATCTCGGTCTCTGTGTCTGTCTCTGTGAGAGAAGGTCTCTGTCTCTGGGTCTGCTTCTGTCTCTGCCTCTGTCATAGACGGTCTCTATTTCTGTCACTGTCTTTGTCAAAGATGGTCTCTGTCACTGTCTCCATTAGAGACGGCCTCTCTCACTGTCTTTGTCTCTGTCAGAGACAGTCTCTGTCTCTCACAGAAACTGCCTCTGTCTCAGTTTCTCTCTCTGTCAGTTAAGGTTTCTCTTTCTTTCTATGTCTCTGTCTCTGTCTTTGTTAGAAACTGTTTCAGTCTCTTTCTCTGTTTCTGTCTGTGTTAGAGACGGTCTCTGTCATTTTCTCTGTCTCTTTTTCTGTCATAGTCAAAGGTGGTCTCTGTCTCTGTCGTAGACGGTCTTGGTCTCAATCCTTATCTCTGTCAGAGACGCTCTTTGTCTCTGTCTCTGTCAGGGATGCTGTCTGTCTCTGCCACTGATAGAGACGGTTTAGGTCTTTTTTCTGTCTCAGTGTGTCTCTTTCAGTGACTGTGTATGTCTCTGTCTATGTCTCTGTCTCTGTCTGAGACAGTATCGTTCTCTGTAAGGGACTGACTCGGTCTCTGTCTCTGTCAGAGACTATCTCCATCTCTGTTCCTGTCTCTCTCTCTGTCAGAGACTGTCTCTGTTGCTGCCTCTGTCTCGGTATCTGTCTATGTCAATGATGGTTTTTGTCTGCGTCTCTCTCTTTGTCTCTGTGTCTGTCTCTCTCATAGATGATCTCTGTCTCTGTCTGTGTCAGAGACAGTCTCTGTCTCTGTCTCGGTCTCGGTCTCATTCTCGGTCTGTGTCTGAGACGGTCTTTGTCACTGTTTCTGTCTCTGTGTCTGTCTCTTTCAGAGACGATCTCTGTCTCTGTCAGAAACAATCTCGGTCTATGTGTCTGTCTCTGCCAGAGAAGGTCTCTGTCTCTGGGTCTGCTTCTGTCTCTGCCTCTGTCATAGACAGTCTCTGTTTCTGTCACTGTCTTTGTCAAAGACGGTCTCTGTCACTGTCTCCATTAGAGACAGCCTCTCTCACTGTCTTTGTCTCTGTCAGAGACAGTCTCTGTCTCTCACAGAAACTGCCTCTGTCTCAATTTCTCTCTCTGTTAGATAAGGTTTCTCTTTCTTTCTATGTCTCTGTCTCTGTCTTTGTTAGAAACGGTTTCAGTCTCTTTCTCTGTTTCTGTCTGTGTTAGAGACGGTCTCTGTCACTTTCTATGTCTCTTTTTCTCTCATAGTTAGTGGTGGTCTCTGTCGTAGACGGTCTTGGTCTCGGTCCTTATCTCTTTCAGAGATGCTCTTTGTCTCTGTCTCTGTCTCTGTCAGAGATGGTGTCTGTCTCTGCCACTGAAAGAGACAGTTTCTGTCTTTTTTTCTGTCTTAGTCTATCTCTTTCAGTGACTGTGTATGTCTCTGTCTATGTCTCTGTCTCTGTCTGAGACAGTATCGTTCTCTGTAAGGGACTGACTCGGTCTCTGTCTCTGTCAGAGACTATCTCCATCTCTGTTCCTGTCTCTTTCTCTGTCATAGACTGTCTCTGTCTCTGCCTCTGTCTCGGTATCTGTCTATTTCAATGATGGTCTTTGTCTGTTTCTCTCTCTTTGTCTCTGTGTCTGTCTCTCTCAGAGATGATCTCTCTCTCTGTCTGTGTCAGAGACGGTCTCTGTCTCTGTCTCTGTCTCAGTCTAATTCTCGGTCTGTGTCAGGGACGGTCTTTGTCACTGTTTCTGTCTCTGTGTCTGTCTCTTTCAGAGACGATCTCTGTCTCTGTCAGAAACAATCTCGGTCTCTGTGTCTGTCTCTGTCAGAGAAGGTCTCTGTCTCTGGGTCTACTTCTGTCTCTGCCTCTGTCATAGACGGTGTCTGTTTCTGTCACTGTCTTTGTCAAAGACGGTCTCTGTCACGGTCTCCATTAGAGACGGCCTCTCTCACTGTCTTTGTCTCTGTCAGAGACAGTCTCTTTCTCTCACAGAAACTGCCGCTGTCTCAGTTTCTCTCTCTGTCATGTAAGGTTTCTCTTTCTTTCTATGTCTCTGTCTCTGTCTTTGTTAGAAATGGTTTTAGTCTCTTTCTCTGTTTCTGTCTGTGTTAGAGACGGTCTCTGCCACTTTCTCTGTCTATTTTTCTGTCATAGTCAGAGGTGGTCTCTGTCTCTGTCATATACGGTCTTGGTCTCGGTCCTTATCTCTGTCAGAGACGCTCTTTGTCTCTGTCTCTGTCAGAGATGGTGTCTGTCTCTGCCACTGATAGAGACGGTTTTTGTCTTTTTTTCTGTCTCAGTCTGTCTCTTTCAGTGACTGTGTATGTCTCTGTCTATGTCTCTGTCTCTGTCTGGGACAGTATCGTTCTCTGTAAGGGACTGACTCGGTCTCTGTCTCTGTCAGAATCTATCTCCATCTCTGTTCCTGTCTCTTTCTCTGTCAGAGACTGTCTCTGTCTCTGCCTCTGTCTCGGTATCTGTCAATGACGGTTTTTGTCTGTGTCTCTCTCTTTGTCTCTGTGTCTGTCTCTCCCAGAGATGATCTCTCTCTGTGTGTGTGTCAGAGACGGTCTCTGTCTCTGTCTCTGTCTCGGTCTCATTCTCGGTCTGTGTCAGAGACGGTCTTTGTCACTGTTTCTGTCTCTGTGTCTGTCTCTTTTAGAGACGATCTCTGTCTCTGTCAGAAACAATCTCGTTCTCTGTGTCTGTCTCTGTCAGAGAAGGTCTCTGTCTCTGGGTCTGCTTCTGTCTCTGCCTCTGTCATAGACGGTGTCTGTTTCTGTCACTGTCTTTGTCAAAGACGGTCTCTGTCACTGTCTCCATTAGAGACGGCCTCTCTCACTGTCTTTGTCTCTGTCAGAGACAGTCTCTGTCTCTCACAGAAACTGCCTCTGTCTCAGTTTCTCTCTCTGTCAGTTAAGGTTTCTCTTTCTTTCTATGTCTCTGTCTCTGTCTTTGTTAGAAACGGTTTCAGTCTCTTTCTCTGTTTCTGTCTGTGTTAGAGACGGTCTCTGTCACTTTCCCTGTCTATTTTTCTGTCATCGTCAGAGGTGGTCTCTGTCTCTGTTGTAGATGGTCTTGGTCTCGGTCCTTATCTCTGTCAGAGATGCTCTTTGGGTCTGTCTCTGTCAGAGATGGTGTCTGTCTCTGCCACTGATAGAGACGGCTTCTGTCTTTTTTTCTGTCTCAGTCTGTCTCTTTCAGTGACTGTGTATGTCTCTGTCTATATCTCTGTCTCTGTCTGAGACAGTATCGTTCTCTGTAAGGGACTGACTCGGTCTCTGTCTCTGTCAGAGACTATCTCCATCTTTGTTCCTGTCTCTTTCTCTGTCAGAGACTGTCTCTGTCTCTGCCTCTGTCTCGGTATCTGTCAATGACGGTTTTTGTCTGTGTCTTTCTCTATCAGAGATGATCTCTCTCTCTGTCTGTGTCAGAGACAGTCTCTGTCTCTGTCTCTGTCTCGGTCTCATTCTCGGTCTGTGTCAGAGACGGTCTTTGCCACTGTTTCTGTCTCTGTGTCTGTCTCTTTCAGAGACGATCTCTGTCTCTGTCAGAAACAATCTAGGTCTCTGTGTCTGTCTCTCTCAGAGAAGGTCTCTGTCTCTGGGTCTGCTTCTGTCTCTGCCTCTGCCATAGACGGTGTCTGTTTCTGTCGCTTTCTTTGTCAAAGACGGTCTCTGTCACTGTCTCCATTAGAGACGGCCTCTCTCACTGTCTTTGTTTCTGTCAGAGACAGTCTCTGTCTCTCACAGAAACTGCCTCGTCTCAGTTTCTCTCTCTGTCAGGTAAGGTTTCTCTTTCTTTCTATGTCTCTGTCTCTGTCTTTGTTAGAAACGGTTTCAGTCTCTTTCTCTGTTTCTGTCTGTGTTAGAGACGGTCTCTGTCACTTTCTCTGTCTATTTTTCTGTCATAGTCAGAGGTGGTCTCTGTCTCTGTCGTAGACGGTCTTGGTCTCGGTCCTTATCTCTGTCAGAGACGCTCTTTGTCTCTGTCTCTGTCAGAGATGGTGTCTGTCTCTGCCACTGATAGAGACGGTTTCTGTCTTTTTTTCTGTCTCAGTCTGTCTCTTTCAGTGACTGTGTATGTCTCTGTCTATATCTCTGTCTCTGTCTGAGACAGTATCGTTCTCTGTAAGGGACTGACTCGGTCTCTGTCTCTGTCAGAGACTATCTCTATCTCTGTTCCTGTCTCTTTCTCTGTCAGAGACTGTCTCTGTCTCTGCCTCTGTCTCGGTATCTGTCAATGACGGTTTTTGTCTGTGACTATCTCTCTCAGAGATCTCTCTCAGAGATGATCTCTCTCTCTGTCTGTGTCAGAGACGGTCTCTGTCTCTGTCTCTGTCTCGGTCTCATTCTCGGTCTGTGTCAGAGACGGTCTTTGTCACTGTTTCTGTCTCTGTGTCTGTTTCTTTCAGAGACGATCTCTGTCTCTGTCAGAAACAATCTCGGTCTCTGTGTCTGTTTCTGTCAGAGAAGGTCTCTGTCTCTGGGTCTGCTTCTGTCTCTGCCTCTGTCATAGACGGTGTCTGTTTCTGTCACTGTCTTTGTCAAAGACGGTCTCTGTCACAGTCTCCATTAGAGATGGCCTCTCTCACTGTCTTTGTCTCTGTCAGAGACAGTCTCTGTCTCTCACAGAAATTGCCTCTGTCTCAGTTTCTCTCTCTGTCAGATAAGGTTTCTCTTTCTTTCTATGTCTCTGTCTCTGTCTTTGTTAGAAACAGTTTCAGTCTCTTTCTCTGTTTCTGTCTGTGTTAGAGACGGTCTCTGTCACTTTCTCTGTCTCTTTTTGTGTCATAGTCAAAGGTGGTCTCTGTCTCTGTCATAGACGGTCTTGGTCTCGGTCCTTATATCTGTCAGAGACGCTCTTTGTCTCTGTCTCTGTCAGGGATGGTGTCTGTCTCTGCCACTGATAGAGACGGTTTCTGTCTTTTGTTCTGTCTCAGTCTGTCTCTTTCAGTGACTGTGTATGTCTCTGTCTATGTCTCTGTCTCTGTCTGAGACAGTATCGTTCTCTGTAAGGGACTGACTCGGTCTCTGTCTCTGTCAGAGACTATCTCCATCTCTGTTCCTGTCTCTCTCTCTGTCAGAGACTGTCTCTGTTTCTGCCTCTGTCTCGGTATCTGTCTCTGTCAATGATGGTCTTTGTCTGTGTCTCTCTCTTTGTCTCTGTGTCTGTCTCTCTCAGAGATGATCTCTCTCTCTGTCTGTGTCAGAGACGGTCTCTGTCTCTGTCTCTGTCTCGGTCTCATTCTCGGTCTGTGTCAGAGACGGTCTTTGTCACTGTTTCTGTCTCTGTGTCTGTCTCTTTCAGAGACGATCTCTGTCTCTGTCAGAAACAATCTCGGTCTCTGTGTCTGTCTCTGTCAGAGAAGGTCTCTGTCTCTGGGTCTGCTTCTGTCTCTGCCTCTGTCATAGACGGTCTCTGTTTCTGTCACTGTCTTTGTCAAAGACGGTCTCTGTCACTGTCTCCATTAGAGACGGCCTCTCTCACTGTCTTTGTCTCTGTCAGAGACAGTCTCTGTCTCTCACAGAAACTGCCTCTGTCTCAGTTTCTCTCTCTGTCAGATAAGGTTTCTCTTTCTTTCTATGTCTCTGTCTCTGTCTTTGTTAGAAACGGTTTCAGTCTCTTTCTCTGTTTCTGTCTGTGTTAGAGACGGTCTCTGTCACTTTCTCTGTCTCTTTTTCTGCCATAGTCAGAGGTGGTCTCTGTCTCTGTCGTAGACGGTCTTGGTCTCGGTCCTTATCTCTGTCAGAGACGCTCTTTGTCTCTGTCTCTGTCAGGGATGGTGTCTGTCTCTGCCACTGATAGAGACGGTTTCTGTCTTTTTTCTGTCTCAGTCTGTCTCTTTCAGTGACTGTGTATGTCTCTGTCTATGTCTCTGTCTCTGTCTGAGACAGTATCGTTCTCTGTAAGGGACTGACTCGGTCTCTGTCTCTGTCAGAGACTATCTCCATCTCTGTTCCTGTCTCTCTCTCTGTCAGAGACTGTCTCTGTCTCTGCCTCTGTCTCGGTATCTGTCTCTGTCAATGATGGTCTTTGTCTGTGTCTCTCTCTTTGTCTCTGTGTCTGTCTCTCTCAGAGATGATCTCTCTCTCTGTCTGTGTCAGAGACGCGTCTCTGTCTCTGTCTCGGTCTCATTCTCGGTCTGTGTCTGAGACGGTCTTTGTCACTGTTTCTGTCTCTGTGTCTGTCTCTTTCAGAGACGATCTCTGTCTCTGTCAGAAACAATCTCGGTCTCTGTGTCTGTCTCTGTCAGAGAAGGTCTCTGTCTCTGGGTCTGCTTCTGTCTCTGCCTCTGTCATAGACGGTGTCTGTTTCTGTCACTGTCTTTGTCAAAGACGGTCTCTGTCACTGTCTCCATTAGAGACGGCCTCTCTCACTGTCTTTGTCTCTGTCAGAGACAGTCTCTGTCTCTCACAGAAACTGCCTCTGTCTCAGTTTCTCTCTCTGTCAGTTAAGGTTTCTCTTTCTTTCTATGTCTCTGTCTCTGTCTTTGTTAGAAACGGTTTCAGTCTCTTTCTCTGTTTCTGTCTGTGTTAGAGACGGTCTCTGTCACTTTCTCTGTCTCTTTTTCTGTCATAGTCAGAGGTGGTCTCTGTCTCTGTCGTAGACGGTCTTGGTCTCGGTCCTTATCTCTGTCAGAGACGCTCTTTGTCTCTGTCTCTGTCAGAGATGGTGTCTGTCTCTGCCACTGATAGAGACGGTTTCTGTCTTTTTTTCTGTCTCAGTCTGTCTCTTTCAGTGACTGTGTATGTCTCTGTCTATGTCTCTGTCTCTGTCTGAGACAGTATCGTTCTCTGTAAGGGACTGACTCGGTCTCTGTCTCTGTCAGAGACTATCTCCATCTCTGTTCCTGTCTCTCTCTCTGTCAGAGACTGTCTCTGTTTCTGCCTCTGTCTCGGTATCTGTCTCTGTCAATGATGGTCTTTGTCTGTGTCTCTCTCTTTGTCTCTGTGTCTGTCTCTCTCAGAGATGATCTCTCTCTCTGTCTGTGTCAGAGACGGTCTCTGTCTCTGTCTCTGTCTCGGTCTCATTCTCGGTCTGTGTCAGAGACGGTCTTTGTCACTGTTTCTGTCTCTGTGTCTGTCTCTTTCAGAGACGATCTCTGTCTCTGTCAGAAACAATCTCGGTCTCTGTGTCTGTCTCTGTCAGAGAAGGTCTCTGTCTCTGGGTCTGCTTCTGTCTCTGCCTCTGTCATAGACGGTGTCTGTTTCTGTCACTGTCTTTGTCAAAGACGGTCTCTGTCACTGTCTCCATTAGAGACGGCCTCTCTCACTGTCTTTGTCTCTGTCAGAGACAGTCTCTGTCTCTCACAGAAACTGCCTCTGTCTCAGTTTCTCTCTCTGTCAGATAAGGTTTCTCTTTCTTTCTATGCCTCTGTCTCTGTCTTTGTTAGAAACGGTTTCAGTCTCTTTCTCTGTTTCTGTCTGTGTTAGAGACGGTCTCTGTCACTTTCTCTGTCTCTTTTTCTGTCATAGTCAGAGGCGGTCTCTGTCTCTGTCATAGACGGTCTTGGTCTCGGTCCTTATCTCTGTCAGAGACGCTCTTTGTCTCTGTCTCTGTCAGAGATGGTGTCTGTCTCTGCCACTGATAGAGACGGTTTCTGTCTTTTTTTCTGTCTCAGTCTGTCTCTTTCAGTGACTGTGTATGTCTCTGTCTATGTCTCTGTCTCTGTCTGAGACAGTATCGTTCTCTGTAAGGGACTGACTCGGTCTCTGTCTCTGTCAGAGACTATCTCCATCTCTGTTCCTGTCTCTTTCTCTGTCAGAGACTGTCTCTGTTTCTTTCAGAGACTGTCTCTATCTCTGTCTCTGTCAGAGACAGTCTCTGTCTCTGTCTTTATCTTTGTCAGATACTGTCTCTGCCTATGTCTCTTCCAGAGACTTTCTCAGTCTCTGTCAAACATTGTCTCTGTCTCTGTCTCTGTCAAACACTATCTCTCTGTCTCTGTCAAAGGCTGTCTCTGTCTGTGTCTCAGTCTCTGTCAGAGACAGTTTCAGTCTCTGTCAGAGAATGTCTCTGTCTCTGTCTGTCTCTCTCTCTCTCTGTCAGCCTCTGTCTCCGTGTCTGTCTTTGTCAAAGACAGTGTCTGTCTCTGTGTCTGTCAGAGGCTGTCTCTTTCTTTATCTCTGTCAAAGAATGTTTCTGTCTCTGTCAGAAACTGTCTCTGTCTCTCTCTTTGTCTTTGTTTCTGAAAGAGACTGTCTCTGTTTCTGTCTCTTTTTCTGTCAGATACTGTCTCTGTCTCTGTCTCTGTCAGAGACTGTCTCAGTCACCGTCAAATATGTGTCATGGAGTAAGGCTCTGTTGGCCAAACTCCCTGCTTATGGCTTTACCCCTTCTTTCTGTTCTCTGATTTCCAGTTTTTTTACTGACCATTCTGTATCTGTTGTTGTTGATGGCACGACATCTAGCCCTTTCTCTGTTACCAGTGGTGTTCCACAGGGCTCTGTTCTTTCACCTACTCTCTTCCTTCTCTTCATCAATGATCCTCAACAATCTCCATCTTCCTCTCTTCTTCATGCCTTTGCTGATGATTCTACCCTTCACTTTTCCTCTGCCTTCTCTTCACACCTTTCATCTGTTACTTCTAATCAATCTTGTATCACTCTTTCTTCTACTCTTAACTCCGATTTGCAGAGAGTATCTGAATGGGGCACTCAAAATTTAGTTAAATTCAATGCCTCCAAGACACAGTTTCTGGTTACCTCTTTATCTTTTTCTCCTCCTGATAACCCAATTATCTTAAAAACTAATGACATTTATCCCCCTAACTCTATCAACATATTAGGAATCCATATAGCCTCTAACTTGTCTTGGAGGAATCACATAATCCAAATTTCTAAATCTTCATCTAAAAAATTGGGGTTTTTGTTTCGTTTTCGTCATTACTTTTCCTCATTGCAGTTACTTAAATTTACAAAGGTCTTATCTGCCCCTGTTAGAATACTGCTCACACATCTGGGGTGCTTCTTCCTTTACTTATCTTCTTGATAGGGTTGAATCTAAGGCAGTCAGACTCATTAATGATCCTTCTCTTACTTCTAACCTAGATTCTCTCTCTCTTCGCCGTAAGGTCTCTTTCTTTTCGCTTTTCTATCGCTACTACTTCCATCGCTGCTCTGATAAGTTGGCGAGTTGCATCCCTCCTCCACTGCTGAGGCCGCGTAGCACTCGCCAAGCGGCCTCATCTCACAGGTACTGTGTGGAGATTTGTAGCTCTCGAACGGTCGGTGCAGCGACTGCTTCTTCCCATCTACCTCCAGACTCTGGAACTCTCTTCCTCCTTCTGTCTTTCCTAATTCTTATGACCTTTCATCCTTCAAAAATCAGATCTATCGTCATCTCAGAGCCTAGTCCTCCATATCTCTGGGTCCTCTTTACTTTGACTGTTTTTTCTGTCTGTCGTTTTCCTTTGTGCAACATTACCTCTTCTCTTCCTTCGTCTTGGTATTTTCTCGTGGCCGGGCCTACATTGATGAGGGCAGTTTCTGCCTCTCCCGGTGTCACTCTCTTAAAAAAAAAAAAAAAATCCCACTTTTGGTATCATGGTAGGTGATGAGCATCTTCTTTACATGTATTTATTTCTAGGTTATCACTAATCCTTCAGAGCTCCCATTACTTCAGTTCCTGTCACGAACGATTCCAGATTCCCGCCCCCAAGGAGGAGGCTAGCTAAGCTGTGGACGTTATGTCTGCGCCAGACAAGGCCTAATCTCTGACTGACTCTTTGTAGCTACTCATTGCATTCGTTGGGTTTCGTGGGCGTCACTGCCACCCGGCACTTTTATGCATCTCTGAAATGCCTTGTGGAGCGATTGGTATCTTTAATTGCCTTACGACCGACGGCCTCTGTCACTGTCTCTGTCAGAGACAGTCTATGTCTCTGTCTCTATGTCTGTCAGATACTGCCAATGGCACTCTTTCTGTCTGTCTCTGTCAGAGTCTTACTCTGTCCCTTTCCCTGTCGCTGTCAGAGATGGTCTCTGTCTCTGTCTATGTCTCCCTCTATGTCTCTCTCTGAGACTGTCTCTATCTCTGTCAGAGACTGTCTTTGTCTCTGTCTCTTTCTCGGTCAGAGCATGTCTCTGCCTCTGTCAATGTTTCTTTCTCTGTCAGAGACTGTCTCTGTCTCTATCAGAGATTGTCTATGTCTCTGTCAGAAACTGTCTCTATCTCTGTCTCTGTCACTGCTAGAGGCTGTCTATATCTCTATCTCTATCTATCTCAGAGATTGTCTCTGTCTCTGTCTGCATCTGTCTCTGTCAGAAAATGTCTCTGTCTCTGTCTCTATCAGATACTGTCTTGGTCTCTGTCTCTGTAAGACACTCTCTCTCTCTCTCTCTCTCTCTCTCTCTCTCTCTCTCTCTCTCTCTCCTCTCTCTCTCTCTCTCTCTCTCTCTCTCTCTCTCTCTCTCTCTCTCTCTCTCTCTCTCTCTCTGTTAAAGACTGTCTATTTGTCTCTCTCAGGGACTGTCTCTGTCTCTGTCAGATACTGTTTCGATCTCTGTCTCTGTAAGAGACTGTCTCAATCTCTCTCTCTCTCTCTCTCTATTATAGACTGTCTCTATCTCTGTCAGAAACTGTCTTTTTCTCTGTCTCTGTCTTTATCAGAAACTGTCTCTGTGAGTAACTGTCTCTGTGAGTGACTGTCTCTGTCTTTGTCTCTGTCAGAGACAGTCTCTGTCAGAGACTGCCTCTGTCAGAGATGTTTTCTGTCTCTGTCTCTGTCAGCGAATGTCTCTGTCTCTGACTCTGTCTCTGTCAGAGACTGTCTCATTCAGAGACTGCCTCTGTTTCTCTTTTTCTCTCTGTCTCTGTCAGAGATGGGGTCTGTCTCTGTGTCTATTACTGACTGTCTCTGTCTCTTTCTCTGTCAGAGATCTCTGTCCTTGTCTCTGTCTCTGCCAGAGATGGGCTTTGTCTCTGTCTCTCTCTATGACTCTCTCAGAGACGGTCTCTGTCTCTGTCAAAAACTGTCTCTGTTTCCATCTCTGTCTCTGTCTCTGTCAGAGACTGCCTCTGTTTTCATCTCTATCTCTGTCTCTATCAGACACTGTCTCAGTGTCTGACTTTGTCTCTGTCAGACTCTGTCTCTATCTCTGTCTTTGTCTCTGTCTCTGTCTCTGTCAGAGATTATCTCTGTCTTTGCCAGACACTGTCTCTGTCTCTGTCTGTGTCTCTGTCATAAAAAGTCTCTGCCTCATTCTATCTCTATCTCTGTCTGTCAGTGATGGTCTCTGTCATTGTCTCTGTCTCTGTCAGAGACTGTCTCTGTGTCTGCCTCTGTCTCGGTCTCGGTCTCTGTCAGAGATGGACTTTGTCTCTGTATCTATGTCTGTCTCTCTCAGAGATGATCTCTGCCTCTGTCAGAGACTACCTCTGTCTCTATCTCTGTCTCGGTCTTGGTCTCAGTCTCTGTCAGAGACTATCTCTGTCTCTAATAGAGACTGTCTCCATCTCAGTCTATGTGTCTATCTCTGTGTCTGTCAGATACTGTCAATGGCAATCTTTCTGTCTCTGTCTCTGTCAGAGACTGTCTCTGTCTCTGTCCTCTCTGTCAAAAACTGTCTCTGTCTCTTTCTCTATCTCTGTCAGAGACGGTCTCTGTCTCTGTCCCTTTCTCTGTCAAAGACTGTCTCTGTCTCTGTCTACGTTTCTCTAAGAGATTGTCTCTGTCTCTGCCAGAGACGGTCTCTGTCTCTATCTTTGTCTCTCTCTTTGTCTGTGTCTCTGTCAGACACTCTCTGTTTCTTTCTCTGTCCCTGTCTTTGTCTTGGTCCGAGACTTTCTTTCTCTCTGTCTCCATCTCTGTTTCTTTCTGAGACTGTCTCCGTCTCTTTAAGAGACTGTCTCTGTCTCTGTCAGTGAGTGTCTCTGTCTCTCTCTTTGTCAGAACTTGCCTCTATCTCTGTCTCTGTCTCGCTTAGAGACTATCTCTCTCTCTCTCTCTGTCAGAGAATGTCTCTGTAACTGTCTTTTTCTCAATCTCTTTGTCTGTCATATACTGTCACTGTCTCTCTTTCTATCTTTTTCTCTGTCTGGTACTTTCTCTGTCTCTGTC
Source organism: Halocaridina rubra (assembly GCA_037179515.1). NCBI lineage: Eukaryota > Metazoa > Arthropoda > Malacostraca > Decapoda > Atyidae > Halocaridina > Halocaridina rubra. Next base: position 63,938 of record JAXCGZ010007887.1, on the reverse strand, counting down.
TCTTTCAGGGACTGGCTCTGTCTCTGCCTCTGACTCTGTCAAAGACTGTCTCTGTATCTGTCTCTTTCTCTGTCTCTCTCAGAGACGGTCTCTATCTCTGTCCCTGGTTCTGTCAGAAACAGTCTCTTTCTTTGTCTCTGTCACTCTCTTGTCTCTTTCAGAGACGGTCTATGTCAGAGACTGTCTCTGTCTCTGTTTCTGTCTCTGTGTCTCGCCGAGACTGTCTCTGTCTCTGTCAGAGACTGTCTCTGTGAGAAAATGTCTCTATCTCTGTCTCTGTCAGATACTGTCTCAGTCTCTGTCTCTGTCAGACACTGTCTCTGTGTCTGTCTCTGTCAGTGACTGTTTTTGTCTCTGTTTCTGTCCCTGTTAAAGACTGTCTCTGTTTCTGTCTGAGACTGTCTCAGCTTCTGTCACTGTCTGAGACTGTCTCTGTCTATGCCAGAGAATTTCACTGTCAGAGACTGTCTCTGTGAGTGAGTCTCTCTGTGAGTGACTGTCTTTGTCACTGTCAGAAACAGTCTCTGTCAGAGACGTTCTCTGTCTCTATCAGAGACTGCCTCTGTCTCTGTCTCTATCTCTGTCAGGGACTGTGCCTTTCAAAGACTATCTCTGTCTCTCTCTCAGTTTCTGTCTCTTTCAGAAACGGGCTCTGTCTTTGTCTCTGTCTCTGTCAGAGACGGTCTCTGTCTCTGTCTAGGTCTCTCTCTCTGCCTTTGTCAGAGATGGTTTCTGTCTCTATCCCTATCTCTAGCTCTGTTTCTGTCTCTGTCTCTGTTAGAGATGGTCTATGTCTCTGTCTCTCTCAAAGATGATCTCTGTCTCAGTCTCTGTCAGAGACGGTCTCTGTCTCAGTCTCTGTAAGAGGCGGTCTCTGTCTTTGTCTCTGGCTCTGTTTCTGCTTTTGTGTCTGTCAGAGAAGGTCGCTATCTCTGTCACTGTCTCTGTCAGAGACAGACTCTATCACTGTCTCTGTCAGAGACAGTCTCTTCACTGTCTCCGTCAGAGACGGTCTTTGTCTCCGTCTTTGTCTTTGTCAGAGACAGTCTCTGTCTCTGTTTCTATCTTTGTCTCTTTCAGAGACAGTCTCTGTCCCTGTCTCTGTTAAAGATGAACTCTGTCTCAGTTTCTCTCTCTGTAAGTGAAGGTCAATGCCTCAGTTTCTGTCTCTGTCAAAAAACAAATATCTGTCTCTTTCACTTTGACTTTGTCTCTATCTCTGTTAGAGACGGTCTCTGTCTCTGTCAGAGACAGTCACTGTCTCGGTCTCTGGCTCGGTTGCAGTCAAAGACGGTATCTGTCTCTGTCTCTTTCAGACACGGTCTTGGTCTCGGTTTCTGTCTCTGTCAGCAATGGTCTCTGTCTCTGTCTATGTCTCTGACAGAGACGGTTTCTGTCTCTGTCTTTGTTTCTGTCTGTCACTGTCAGATACGGTCTCTGCCACTGTCTATATCTCTGTCTCTATCAGAGACATTTTTTGTCTCTGTAAGATACTGTCTCAGTCTCTGTCTCTGTCAAAGACTGTCTCTATATCTGTTTCTGTCACGGTCTCTTTGTATGTCAGAGACTATCTCTGTCCCTAATTCTGCTTCTGTCACGGTCTCTTTGTATGTCAGAGACTGTCTCTGTCCCTAATTCTGCTTCTGTCACTGTCAGGGACTGTCTTTGTCTCTGTCTCTGCCAAAGGCTGTCTCTGTCAGAGACTGTCTCCGGCGCTGTCTCTGTTAAAGACTGTCTCTAGGTCTTTCTCTGTCGGAGACTGACTCTCTCTTTCTGTCTGTCTCTGTTTCTATCAGAGACTGTCTCTGTCTCTGTCTCTGTCTCTGTCGCTGTCTCTCTCAGAGACTGTGTTTTTCAGAGACAGTCTCTGTCTCTCTTTCTGTTTCTGTCTGTATCAGAATCGGTCTCTGTATTTGTGGCTGTTTCTGTCAGAGACGGTCTCTGTCTCTGTCTAGGTCTCTCTCTCTCTGCCTCGGTCAGAGATGGATTCTGTCTCTATCTCTGTCTCTGGCTCTGTCTCTGTCTCTGTCTCTGCTAGAGACAGTCTCTGTTTTTATTTCTCTGTCAGAGAACGTTTCTTTCTTTGTCTATGTCTCTATCAGGGATGGTCTTCGTCTCAGTCTCTCTCTCTATGTCTCTCAGAGACTGTCTCTGTCAGAGACTGTCTCTGTCTCTGTAAGAGACTGTCTCTGTCTGTGTCATAGACTGTCTCTCTCTCTCTCTGTCTCTGTCTCTGCCAGAGCCTGTCTCTTTTTCTGTCTCTGTCTCTGTATCTGACTGTCAGAAACTGTCTCTATCTCTGTCTTTGTCTCTGTCTTTTTCTTTGTCTCTGTTAGGGACTGTCTCTGTCTTTATCAGACACTGTCTCTGTGTCTGTCTCTGTCTCGGTCAGAAAAGTTCTCTGCCTCAGTCTATATCTCTGTCTCTGTCAGAGACGGTCTATGACTCTATTTCTTTCTCTGTCTCTTTCTCTGACACAGACGTTCTCTGTCTCAGTCTCTAGGTCTTTCTCTGTCGAAGATTGACTCTCTCTCTCGGTGTCTGTCTCTGTCTCTATCAGAGACTCTGACTGTGTCTGACTCTGTTTCTCTCAGAGACTGTGTCTTTCAGAGACTGTCTCTGCCTCTCTCTCTGTTTTTGTCTCTATCAGACACGGTCTCTGTCTTTGTGGCTGTCTCTGTCAGAGACAGTCTCTGTCAGAGACAGTCTCTGTCAGAGACTGCCTCTGTCAGAGACATTTTCTGTCTCTGTCTCTGTCAGCGAATGTCTCTGTCTCTGACTCTGTCTCTGTCAGAGACTGTCTCATTCAGAGACTGCCTCTGTTTCTCTTTTTCTCTCTGTCTCAGTCTCTGTCAGAGATGGGGTCTGTCTCTGTCTCTATTACTGACTGTCTCTGTCTCTTTCTCTGTCAGAGATTTCGGTCTTTGTCTCCGTCTCTGCCAGAGATGGGCTTTGTCTCTGTCTCTCTCTATGGCTCTCTCAGAGACGGTCTCTGTCTCTGTCAAAATCTGTGCCTGTCTCTGTCAGAGATTGTCTCTGTCTCTGTCAAAAACTGTCTCTGTTTCCATCTCTGTCTCTGTCTCTGTCAGAGACTGCCTCTGTTTCCATCTCTATCTCTGTCTCTACCAGACACTGTCTCAGTGTCTGACTTTGTCTCTGTCAGACTCTGTCTCTATCTCTGTCTTTGTCTCTGTCTCTGTCTCTGTCAGAGATTATCTCTGTCTTTGCCAGACACTGTCTCTGCCTCTGTCTGTGTCTCTGTCATAAAAAGTCTCTGCCTCATTCTATCTCTCTCTCTGTCTGTCAGTGATGGTCTCTGTCTTTGTCTCTGTCTCTGTCAGAGACTGTCTCTGTGTCTGCCTCTGTCTCGGTCTCGGTCTCTGTCAAAGATGGACTTTGTCTCTGTCTCTGTATCTATGTCTGTCTCTCTCAGAGATGATCTCTGTCTCTGTCAGAGACTACCTCTGTCTCTATCTCTGTCTCGGTCTTGGTCTCAGTCTCTGTCAGAGACTATCTCTGTCTCTAATAGAGACTGTCTCCATCTCAGTCTCTGTGTCTATCTTTATGTCTGTCAGATACTGTCAATGGCAATCTTTCTGTCTCTGTCTCTGTCAGAGACTGTCTCTGTCTCTGTCCTCTCTGTCAAAAACTGTCTCTGTCTCTTTCTCTATCTCTGTCAGAGACGGTCTCTGTCTCTGTCCCTTTCTCTGTCAAAGACTGTCTCTGTCTCTGTCTACGTTTCTCTAAGAGATTGTCTCTGTCTCTGCCAGAGACGGTATCTGTCTCTATCTTTGTCTCTCTCTTTGTCTGTGTCTCTGTCAGACACTCTCTCTGTTTCTTTCTCTGTCCCTGTCTTTGTCATGGTCCGAGACTTTCTTTCTCTCTGTCTCCATCTCTGTTTCTTTCTGAGACTGTCTCCGTCTCTTTAAGAGACTGTCTCTGTCTCTGTCAGTGAGTGTCTCTGTCTCTCTCTTTGTCAGTACTTGCCTCTATCTCTGTCTCTGTCTCGCTTAGAGACTATCTCTCTCTGTCTCTGTCAGAGAATGTCTCTGTAACTGTCTTTTTCTCAATCTCTTTGTCTATCATATACTGTCACTGTCTCTCTTTCTGTCTTTTTCTCTGTCTGGTACTTTCTCTGTCTCTCTCTCTTTCAGAGACTGGCTCTGTCTCTGCCTCTGTCTCTGTCAAAGACTGTCTTTGTATCTGTCTCTTTCTCTGTCTCTCTCAGAGACGGTCACTATCTCTGTCCCTGGTTCTGTCAGAAACAGTCTCTTTCTTTGTCTCTGTCACTCTCTTGTCTCTTTCAGAGACAGTCTATGTCAGAGACTGTCTCTGTCTCTGTTTCTGTCTCTGTGTCTCGCCGAGACTGTCTCTGTCTCTGTCAGAGACTGTCTCTGTGAGAAAATGTCTCTATCTCTGTCTCTGTCAGATACTGTCTCAGTCTTTGTCAGAGACTGTCTCTGTGTCTGTCTCTGTCAGTGACTGTTTTTGTCTCTGTTTCTGTCCCTGTTAAAGACTGTCTCTGTTTCTGTCTGAGACTGTCTCAGCTTCTGTCACTGTCTGAGACTGTCTCTGTCTATGCCAGAGAATTTCACTGTCAGAGACTGTCTCTGTGAGTGATTCTCTCTGTGAGTGACTGTCTTTGTCACTGTCAGAAACAGTCTCTGTCAGAGACGTTCTCTGTCTCTGTCTCTATCAGAGACTGTCTCTGTCTCTGTCTCTATCTCTGTCAGGGACTGTGCCTTTCAAAGACTATCTCTGTCTCTCTCTCAGTTTCTGTCTCTTTCAGAAACGGGCTCTGTCTTTGTCTCTGTCTCTGTCAGAGACTGTCTCGGTCTCTGTCTAGGTCTCTCTCTCTGCCTTTGTCAGAGATGGTTTCTGTCTCTATCCCTATCTCTAGCTCTGTTTCTGTTTCCGTCTCTGTTAGAGATGGTCTATGTCTCTGTCTCTCTCAAAGATGATCTCTGTCTCAGTCTCTGTCAGAGACGGTCTCTGTCTCAGTCTCTGTAAGAGGCGGTCTCTGTCTTTGTCTCTGGCTCTGTTTCTGCTTCTGTGTCTGTCAGAGAAGGTCTCTATCTCTGTCAGAGACAGACTCTATCACTGTCTCTGTCAGAGACAGTCTCTGTCACTGTCTCCGTCAGAGACGGTCTTTGTCTCCGTCTTTGTCTTTGTCAGAGACAGTCTCTGTCTCTGTTTCTATCTTTGTCTCTTTCAGAGACAGTCTCTGTCCCTGTCTCTGTCAAAGATGATCTCTGTCTCAGTTTCTCTCTCTGTAAGTGAAGGTCAATGCCTCAGTTTCTGTCTCTGTCAAAACACAAATATCTGTCTCTTTGTATGTCTTTGTCTCTATCTCTGTTAGAGACGGTCTCTGTCTCTGTCAGAGACAGTCACTGTCTCGGTCTCTGGCTCAGTTGCAGTCAAAGACGGTATCTGTCTCTGTCTCTTTCAGACACGGTCTTGGTCTCGGTCTCTGTCTCTGTCAGAAATGGTCTCTGTCTCTGTCTATGTCTCTGACAGAGACGGTTTCTGTCTCTGTCTTTGTTTCTGTCTGTCACTGTCAGATACGGTCTCTGCCACTGTCTATATCTCTGTCTCTATCAGATTCATTTTTTGTCTCTGTAAGATACTGTCTCAGTCTCTGTCTCTGTCAAAGACTGTCTCTATCTCTGTCTCGGTCAGAGACTGTCTCTATATCTGTTTCTGTCACGGTCTCTTTGTATGTCAGAGACTGTCTCTGTCCCTAATTCTGCTTCTGTCACTGTCAGGGACTGTCTTTGTCTCTGTCTCTGCCAAAGGCTGTCTCTGTCAGAGACTGTCTCCGGCGCTGTCTCTGTTAAAGACTGTCTCTAGGTCTTTCTCTGTCGGAGACTGACTCTCTCTTTCTGTCTGTCTCTGTTTCTATCAGAGACTGTCTCTGTCACTGTCTCTGTCTCTGTCGCTGTCTCTCTCAGAGACTGTGTTTTTCATAGACTGTCTCTGTCTCTCTCTCTGTTTCTGTCTGTATCAGAATCGGTCTCTGTATTTGTGGCTGTTTCTGTCAGAGACGGTCTCTGTCTCTGTCTAGGTCTCTCTCTCTCTGCCTCGGTCAGAGATGGTTTCTGTCTCTATCTCTGTCTCTGGCTCTGTCTCTGTCTCTGTCTCTGCTAGAGACAGTCTCTGTTTTTATTTCTCTGTCAGAGAACGTTTCTTTCTTTGTCTATGTCTCTGTCAGGGATGGTCTTCGTCTCAGTCTCTCTCTCTATGTCTCTCAGAGACTGTCTTTGTCAGAGACTGTCTCTGTCTCTGTAAGAGACTGTCTCTGTCTGTGTCATAGACTGTCTCTCTCTCTCTCTCTCTCTGTCTCTGCCAGAGCCTGTCTCTTTTTCTGTCTCTGTCTCTGTCAGAGACTGTCTCTGTATCTGACTGTCAAAAACTGTCTTTATCTCTGTCTTTGTCTCTGTCCTTTTCTTTGTCTCTGTTAGGGACTGTCTCTGTCTTTGTCGGACACTGTCTCTGTGTCTGTCTCTGTCTCGGTCAGAAAAGTTCTCTGCCTCAGTCTATATCTCTGTCTCTGTCAGAGACGGTCTATGTCTCTATTTCTTTCTCTGTCTCTTTCTCTGACACAGACGTTCTCTGTCTCTGTCTCTAGGTCTTTCTCTGTCGAAGATTGACTCTCTCTCTCGGTGTCTGTCTCTGTCTCTATCAGAGACTCTGACTGCGTCTGTCTCTGTCTCTCTCAGAGACTGTGTCTTTCAGAGACTGTTTCTGCCTCTCTCTCTGTTTCTGTCTCTATCAGACACGTTCTCTGTCTTTGTGGCTGTCTCTGTCAGAGACAGTCTCTGTCAGAGACAGTCTCTGTCAGAGACTGCCTCTGTCAGAGACGTTTTCTGTCTCTGTCTCTGTCAGCGAATGTCTCTGTCTCTGACTCTGTCTCTGTCAGAGACTGTCTCATTCAGAGACTGCCTCTGTTTCTCTTTTTCTCTCTGTCTCTGTCTCTGTCAGAGATGGGGTCTGTCTCTGTCACTATTACTGACTGTCTCTGTCTCTTTCTCTGTCAGAGATCTCTGTCTTTGTCTCCGTCTCTGCCAGAGATGGGCTTTGTCTCTGTCTCTCTCTATGGCTCTCTCAGATACGGTCTCTGTCTCTGTCAAAAACTGTGTCTGTCTCTGTCAGGGATTGTCTCTGTCTCTGTCAGAGACTGTCTCTGTTTCCATCTCTGTCTCTGTCTCTGTCAGAGACTGCCTCTGTTTCCATCTCTATCTCTGTCTCTACCAGACACTGTTTCAGTGTCTGACTTTGTCTCTGTCAGACTCTGTCTCTATCTCTGTCTTTGTCTCTGTCTCTGTCTCTGTCAGAGATTATCTCTGTCTTTGCCATACACTCTCTCTGCCTCTGTCTGTGTCTCTGTCATGAAAAGTCTCTGCCTCATTCTATCTCTCTCTCTGTCTGTCAATGATGGTCTCTGTCTTTGTCTCTGTCTCTGTCAGAGACTGTCTCTGTGTCTGCCTCTGTCTCGGTCTCGGTCTCTGTCAAAGATGGACTTTGTCTCTGTCTCTGTATCTATGTCTGTCTCTCTCAGAGATGATCTCTGCCTCTGTCAGAGACTACCTTTGTCTCTATCTCTGTCTCGGTCTTGGTCTCAGTCTCTGTCAGAGACTATCTCTGTCTCTAATAGAGACTGTCTCCATCTCAGTCTCTGTGTCTATCTTTATGTCTGTCAGATACTGTCAATGGCAATCTTTCTGTCTCTGTCTCTGTCAGAGACTGTCTCTGTCTCTGTCCTCTCTGTCAAAAACTGTCTCTATCTCTTTCTCTATCTCTGTCAGAGACGGTCTCTGTCTCTGTCCCTTTCTCTGTCAAAGACTGTCTCTGTCTCTGTCTACGTTTATCTAAGAGATTGTCTCTGTCTCTGCCAGAGACGGTATCCGTCTCTATCTTTGTCTCTCTCTTTGTCTGTGTCTCTGTCAGACACTCTCTCTGTTTCTTTCTCTGTCCCTGTCTTTGTCATGGTCCGAGACTTTCTTTCTCTCTGTTTCCATCTCTGTTTCTTTCTGAGACTGTCTCCGTCTCTTTAAGAGACTGTCTCTGTCTCTGTCAGTGAGTGTCTCTGTCTCTCTCTTTGTCAGTACTTGCCTCTATCTCTGTCTCTGTCTCGCTTAGAGACTATCTCTCTCTGTCTCTGTCAGAGAATGTCTCTGTAACTGTCTTTTTCTCAATCTCTTTGTCTATCATATACTGTCACTGTCTCTCTTTCTGTCTTTTTCTCTGTCACGTACTTTCTCTGTCTCTCTCTCTTTCAGAGACTGGCTCTGTCTCTGCCTCTGTCTCTGTCAAAGACTGTCTTTGTATCTGTCTCTTTCTCTGTCTCTCTCAGAGACGGTCTCTATCTCTGTCCCTGTTTCTGTCAGAAACAGTCTCTTTCTTTGTCTCTGTCACTCTCTTGTCTCTTTCAGAGACGGTCTATGTCAGAGACTGTCTCTGTCTCTGTTTCTGTCTCTGTGTCTCGCCGAGACTGTCTCTGTCTCTGTCAGAGACTGTCTCTGTGAGAAAATGTCTCTATCTCTGTCTCTGTCAGATACTGTCTCAGTCTCTGTCAGAGACTGTCTCTGTGTCTGTCTCTGTCAGTGACTGTTTTTGTCTCTGTTTCTGTCCCTGTTAAAGACTGTCTCTGTTTCTGTCTGAGACTGTCTCAGCTTCTGTCACTGTCTGAGACTGTCTCTGTCTATGCCAGAGAATTTCACTGTCAGAGACTGTCTCTGTGAGTGATTCTCTCTGTGAGTGACTGTCTTTGTCACTGTCAGAAACAGTCTCTGTCAGAGACGTTCTCTGTCTCTGTCTCTATCAGAGACTGTCTCTGTCTCTGTCTCTATCTCTGTCAGGGACTGTGCCTTTCAAAGACTATCTCTGTCTCTCTCTCAGTTTCTGTCTCTTTCAGAAACGGGCTCTGTCTTTGTCTCTGTCTCTGTCAGAGACTGTCTCTGTCTCTGTCTAGGTCTCTCTCTCTGCCTTTGTCAGAGATGGTTTCTGTCTCTATCCCTATCTCTAGCTCTGTTTCTGTCTCCGTCTCTGTTAGAGATGGACTATGTCTCTGTCTCTCTCAAAGATGATCTCTGTCTCAGTCTCTGTCAGAGACGGTCTCTGTCTCAGTCTCTGTAAGAGGCGGTCTCTGTCTTTGTCTCTGGCTCTGTTTCTGCTTCTGTGTCTGTCAGAGAAGGTCTCTATCTCTGTCAGAGACAGACTCTATCACTGTCTCTGTCAGAGACAGTCTCTGTCACTGTCTCCGTCAGAGACGGTCTTTGTCTCCGTCTTTGTCTTTGTCAGAGACAGTCTCTGTCTCTGTTTCTATCTTTGTCTCTTTCAGAGACAGTCTCTGTCCCTGTCTCTGTCAAAGATGATCTCTGTCTCAGGTTCTCTCTCTGTAAGTGAAGGTCAATGCCTCAGTTTCTGTCTCTGTCAAAACACAAATATCTGTCTCTTTGTATGTCTTTGTCTCTATCTCTGTTAGAGACGGTCTCTGTCTCTGTCAGAGACAGTCACTGTCTCGGTCTCTGGCTCGGTTGCAGTCAAAGACGGTATCTGTCTCTGTCTCTTTCAGACACGGTCTTGGTCTCGGTCTCTGTCTCTGTCAGAAATGGTCTCTGTCTCTGTCTATGTCTCTGACAGAGACGGTTTCTGTCTCTGTCTTTGTTTCTGTCTGTCACTGTCAGATACGGTCTCTGCCACTGTCTATATCTCTGTCTCTATCAGATTCATTTTTTGTCTCTGTAAGATACTGTCTCAGTCTCTGTCTCTGTCAAAGACTGTCTCTATCTCTGTCTCGGTCAGAGACTGTCTCTATATCTGTTTCTGTCACGGTCTCTTTGTATGTCAGAGACTGTCTCTGTCCCTAATTCTGCTTCTGTCACTGTCAGGGACTGTCTTTGTCTCTGTCTCTGCCAAAGGCTGTCTCTGTCAGAGACTGTCTCCGGCGCTGTCTCTGTTAAAGACTGTCTCTAGGTCTTTCTCTGTCGGAGACTGACTCTCTCTTTCTGTCTGTCTCTGTTTCTATCAGAGACTGTCTCTGTCTCTGTCTCTGTCTCTGTCGCTGTCTCTCTCAGAGACTGTGTTTTTCAGAGACTGTCTCTGTCTCTCTCTCTGTTTCTGTCTGTATCAGAATCGGTCTCTGTATTTGTGGCTGTTTCTGTCAGAGACGGTCTCTGTCTCTGTCTAGGTCTCTCTCTCTCTGCCTCGGTCAGAGATGGTTTCTGTCTCTATCTCTGTCTCTGGCTCTGTCTCTGTCTCTGTCTCTGCTAGAGACAGTCTCTGTTTTTATTTCTCTGTCAGAGAATGTTTCTTTCTTTGTCTATGTCTCTGTCAGGGATGGTCTTCGTCTCAGTCTCTCTCTCTATGTCTCTCAGAGACTGTCTCTGTCAGAGACTGTCTCTGTCTCTGTAAGAGACTGTCTCTGTCTGTGTCATAGACTGCCTCTCTCTCTCTCTGTCTCTGTCTCTGCCAGAGCCTGTCTCTTTTTCTGTCTCTGTCTCTGTCAGAGACTGTCTCTGTATCTGACTGTCAGAAACTGTCTTTATCTCTGTCTTTGTCTCTGTCCTTTTCTTTGTCTCTGTTAGGGACTGTCTCTGTCTTTGTCGGACACTGTCTCTGTGTCTGTCTCTGTCTCGGTCAGAAAAGTTCTCTGCCTCAGTCTATATCTCTGTCTCTGTCAGAGACGGTCTATGTCTCTATTTCTTTCTCTGTCTCTTTCTCTGACACAGACGTTCTCTGTCTCTGTGTGTCTAGGTCTTTCTCTGTCGAAGATTGACTCTCTCTCGGTGTCTGTCTCTGTCTCTATCAGAGACTCTGACTGTGTCTGTCTCTGTCTCTCTCAGAAACTGTGTCTTTCAGAGACTGTTTCTGCCGCTCTCTCTGTTTCTGTCTCTATCAGACACGTTCTCTGTCTTTGTGGCTGTCTCTGTCAGAGACAGTCTCTGTCAGAGACAGTCTCTGTCAGAGACTGCCTCTGTCAGAGACGTTTTCTGTCTCTGTCTCTGTCAGCGAATGTCTCTGTCTCTGACTCTGTCTCTGTCAGAGACTGTCTCATTCAGAGACTGCCTCTGTTTCTCTTTTTCTCTCTGTCTCTGTCAGAGATGGGGTCTGTCTCTGTCTCTATTACTGACTGTCTCTGTCTCTTTCTCTGTCAGAGATCTCTGTCTTTGTCTCTGTCTCTGCCAGAGATGGGCTTTGTCTCTGTCTCTCTCTATGGCTCTCTCCGAGACGGTCTCTGTCTCTGTCAAAAACTGTGTCTGTCTCTGTCAGAGATTGTCTCTGTCTCTGTCAAAAACTGTCTCTGTTTCCATCTCTGTCTCTGTCTCTGTCAGAGACTGCCTCTGTTTCCATCTCTATCTCTGTCTCTACCAGACACTGTCTCAGTGTCTGACTTTGTCTCTGTCAGACTCTGTCTCTATCTCTGTTTTTGTCTCTGTCTCTGTCTCTGTCAGAGATTATCTCTGTCTTTGCCAGACACTGTCTCGGCCTCTGTCTGTGTCTCTGTCATAAAAAGTCTCTGCCTCATTCTATCTCTCTCTCTGTCTGTCAGTGATGGTCTCTGTCTTTGTCTCTGTCTCTGTCAGAGACTGTCTCTGTGTCTGCCTCTGTCTCGGTCTCGGTCTCTGTCAAAGATGGACTTTGTCTCTGTCTCTGTATCTATGTCTGTCTCTCTCAGAGATGATCTCTGCCTCTGTCAGAGACTACCTCTGTCTCTATCTCTGTCTCGGTCTTGGTCTCAGTCTCTGTCAGAGACTATCTTTGTCTCTAATAGAGACTGTCTCCATCTCAGTCTCTGTGTCTATCTCTATGTCTGTCAGATACTGTCAATGGCAATCTTTCTGTCTCTGTCTCTGTCAGAGACTGTCTCTGTCTCTGTCCTCTCTGTCAAAAACTGTCTCTGTCTCTTTCTCTATCTCTGTCAGAGACGGTCTCTGTCTCTGTCCCTTTCTCTGTCAAAGACTGTCTCTGTCTCTGTCTACGTTTCTCTAAGAGATTGTCTCTGTCTCTGCCAGAGATGGTCTCTGTCTCTATCTTTGTCTCTCTCTTTGTCTGTGTCTCTGTCAGACACTCTCATAGTTTCTTTCTCTGTCCCTGTCTTTGTCTTGGTCCGAGACTTTCTTTCTCTCTGTCTCCATCTTTGTTTCTTTCTGAGACTGTCTCCGTCTCTTTAAGAGACTGTCTCTGTCTCTGCCAGTGAGTGTCTCTGTCTCTCTCTTTGTCAGTACTTGCCTCTATCTCTGTCTCTGTCTCGCTTAGAGACTATCTCTCTCTCTGTCTCTGTCAGAGAATATCTCTGTAACTGTCTTTTTCTCAATCTCTTTGTCTGTCATATACGGTCACTGTCTCTCTTTCTGTCTTTTTCTCTGTCTGGTACTTTCTCTGTCTCTGTCTCTTTCAGAGACTGGCTCTGTCTCTGCCTCTGTCTCTGTCAAAGACTGTCTCTGTATCTGTCTCTTTCTCTGTCTCTCTCAGAGACGGTCTCTATCTCTGTCCCTGTTTCTGTCAGAAACAGTCTCTTTCTTTGTCTCTGTCACTCTCTTGTCTCTTTCAGAGACAGTCTATGTCAGAGACTGTCTCTGTCTCTGTTTCTGTCTCTGTGTCTCGCCGAGACTGTCTCTGTCTCTGTCAGAGACTGTCTCTGTGAGAAAATGTCTCTATCTCTGTCTCTGTCAGATACCGTCTCAGTCTCTGTCAGAGACTGTCTCTGTGTCTGTCTCTGTCAGTGACTGTTTTGTCTCTGTTTCTGTCCCTGTTAAAGACTGTCTCTGTTTCTGTCTGAGATTGTCTCAGCTTCTGTCACTGTCTGAGACTGTCTCTGTCTATGCCAGAGAATTTCACTGTCAGAGACTGTCTCTGTGAGTGATTCTCTCTGTGAGTGACTGTCTTTGTCACTGTCAGAAACAGTCTGTCAGAGACGTTCTCTGTCTCTATCTCTATCAGAGACTGTCTCTGTCTCTGTCTCTATCTCTGTCAGGGACTGTGCCTTTCAAAGACTATCTCTGTCTCTCTCTCAGTTTCTGTCTCTTTCAGAAACGGGCTCTGTCTTTGTCTCTGCCTCTGTCACAGACGGTCTCTGTCTCTGTCTAGGTCTCTCTCTCTGCCTTTGTCAGAGATGGTTTCTGTCTCTATCCCTATCTCTAGCTCTGTTTCTGTCTCTGTCTCTGTTAGAGATGGTCTATGTCTCTGTCTCTCTCAAAGATGATCTCTGTCTCAGTCTCTGTCAGTGACGGTCTCTGTCTCAGTCTCTGTAAGAGGCGGTCTCTGTCTTTGTCTCTGGCTCTGTTTCTGCTTCTGTGTCTGTCAGAGAAGGTCTCTATCTCTTTCACTGTCTCTGTCAGAGACAGACTCCATCACTGTCTCTGTCAGGGACAGTCTCTGTCACTGTCTCTGTCAGAGACGGTCTTTGTCTCCGTCTTTGTCTTTGTCAGAGACAGTCTCTGTCTCTGTTTCTATCTTTGTCTCTTTCAGAGACAGTCACTGTCCCTGTCTCTGTCAAAGATGATCTCTGTCTCAGTTTCTCTCTTTGTAAGTGAAGGTCAATGCCTCAGTTTCTGTCTCTGTCAAAAAACAAATATCTGTCTCTTTGTATGTCTTTGTCTCTATCTCTGTTAGAGACGGTCTCTGTCTCTGTCAGAGACAGTCACTGTCTCGGTCTCTGGCTCGGTTGCAGTCAAAGACGGTATCTGTCTCTGTCTCTTTCAGACACGGTCTTGGTCTCGGTCTCGGTCTCTGTCAGCAATGGTCTCTGTCTCTGTCTATGTCTCTGACAGAGACGGTTTCTGTCTCTGTCTTTGTTTCTGTCTGTCACTGTCAGATACGGTCTCTGCCACTGTCTATATCTCTGTCTCTATCAGAGACATTTTTTGTCTCTGTAAGATACTGTCTCAGTCTCTGTCTCTGTCAAAGACTGTCTCTATCTCTGTCTCGGTCAGAGACTGTCTCTATATCTGTTTCTGTCACGGTCTCTTTGTATGTCAGAGACTATCTCTGTCCCTAATTCTGCTTCTGTCACGGTCTCTTTTTATGTCAGAGACTGTCTCTGTCCCTAATTCAGCTTCTGTCACTGTCAGAGACTGTCTTTGTCTCTGTCTCTGCCAAAGGCTGTCTCTGTCAGAGACTGTCTCCGGCGCTGTCTCTGTTAAAGACTGTCTCTAGGTCTTTCTCTGTCGGAGACTGACTCTCTCTTTCTGTCTGTCTCTGTTTCTATCAGAGACTGTCTCTGTCTCTATCTCTGTCTCTGTCGCTGTCTCTCTCAGAGACTGTGTTTTTCAGAGACTGTCTCTGTCTCTCTCTCTGTTTCTGTCTGTATCAGAATCGGTGTCTTTATTTGTGGCTGTTTCTGTCAGAGACGGTCTCTGTATCTGTCTAGGTCTCTCTCTCTCTGCCTCGGTCAGAGATGGTTTCTGTCTCTATCTCTGTCTCTGGCTCTGTCTCTGTCTCTGTCTCTGCTAGAGACAGTCTCTGTTTTTATTTCTCTGTCAGAGAACGTTTCTTTCTTTGTCTATGTCTCTGTCAGGGATGGTCTTCGTCTCAGTCTCTCTCTCTGTGTCTCTCAGAGACTGTCTCTGTCCGAGACTGTCTCTGTCTCTATAAGAGACTGCCTCTGTCTGTGTCAGAGACTGTCTCTCTCTCTGTCTCTGTCTCTGCCAGAGTCTGTCTCTTTTTCTGTCTCTGTCAGAGACTGTCTCTGTACCTGACTGTCAGAAACTGTCTCTATCTCTATCTTTGTCTCTGTCTTTTTCTTTGTCTCTGTTAGGGACTGTCTCTGTCTTTGTCGGACACTGTCTCTGTGTCTGTCTCTGTCTCGGTCAGAAAAGTTCTCTGCCTCAGTCTATATCTCTGTCTCTGTCAGAGATGGTCTATGTCTCTATTTCTTTCTCTGTCTCTTTCTCTGACACAGACGTTCTCTGTCTCTGTCTCTAGGTCTTTCTCTGTCGAAGATTGACTCTCTCTCTCGGTGTCTGTCTCTGTCTCTATCAGAGACTCTGACTGTGTCTGTCTCTGTCTCTCTCAGAGACTGTGTCTTTCAGAGACTGTCTCTGCCTCTCTCTCTGTTTCTGTCTCTATCAGACACGGTCTCTGTCTTTGTGGCTGTCTCTGTCAGAGACAGTCTCTGTCAGAGACAGTCTCTGTCAGAGACAGTCTCTGTCAGAGACTGCCTCTGTCAGAGACGTTTTCTGTCTCTGTCTCTGTCAGCGAATGTCTCTGTCTCTGACTCTGTCTCTGTCAGAGACTGTCTCATTCAGAGACTGCCTCTGTTTCTCTTTTTCTCTCTGTCTCTGTCTCTGTCAGAGATGGGATCTGTCTCTGTCTCTATTACTGACTGTCTCTGTCTCTTTCTCTGTCAGAGATCTCTGTCTTTGTCTCTGTCTCTGCCAGAGATGGGCTTTGTCTCTGTCTCTCTCTATGGCTCTTTCAGAGACGGTCTCTGTCTCTGTCAAAAACTGTGTCTGTCTCTGTCAGAGATTGTCTCTGTCTCTGTCAGAGACTATCTATGTTTTCATCTCTGTCTCTGTCTCTGTCAGAGACTGCCTCTGTTTCCATCTCTATCTCTGTCTCTACCAGACACTGTCTCAGTGTCTGACTTTGTCTCTGTCAGACTCTGTCTCTATCTCTGTCTTTGTCTCTGTCTTTGTCTCTGTCAGAGGTTATCTCTGTCTTTGCCAGACACTGTCTCTGCCTCTGTCTGTGTCTCTGTCATAAAAAGTCTCTGCCTCATTCTATCTCTCTCTCTGTCTGTCATTGATGGTGTCTGTCTTTGTCTCTGTATCTGTCAGAGACTGTCTCTGTGTCTGCCTCTGTCTCTTTCTCGGTCTCTGTCAAAGATGGACTTTGTCTCTATCTCTGTATCTATGTCTGTCTCTCTCAGAGATGATCTCTGCCTCTGTCAGAGACTACCTCTGTCTCTATCTCTGTCTCGGTCTTGGTCTCAGTCTCTGTCAGAGACTATCTCTGTCTCTAATAGAGACTGTCTCCATCTCAGTCTCTGTGTCTATCTCTATGTCTGTCAGATACTGTCAATGGCAATCTTTCTGTCTCTGTCTCTGTCAGAGACTGTCTCTGTCTCTGTCCTCTCTGTCAAAAACTGTCTCTGTCTCTTTCTCTATCACTGTCAGAGACGGTCTCTGTCTCTGTCCCTTTCTCTGTCAAAGACTGTCTCTGTCTCTGTCTACGTTTCTCTAAGAGATTGTCTCTGTCTCTGCCAGAGACGGTCTCTGTCTCTATCTTTGTCTCTCTCTTTGTCTGTGTCTCTGTCAGACACTCTCATAGTTTCTTTCTCTGTCCCTGTCTTTGTCTTGGTCCGAGACTTTCTTTCTCTCTGTCTCCATCTCTGTTTCTTTCTGAGACTGTCTCCGTCTCTTTAAGAGACTGTCTCTGTCTCTGTCAGTGAGTGTCTCTGTCTCTCTCTTTGTCAGAACTTGCCTCTATCTCTGTCTCTGTCTCGCTTAGAGACTATCTCTCTCTCTGTCTCTGTCAGAGAATGTCTCTGTAACTGTCTTTTTCTCAATCTCTTTGTCTGTCATATACTGTCACTGTCTCTTTTTCTGTCTTTTTCTCTGTCTGGTACTTTCTCTGTCTCTGTCTCTTTCAGAGACTGGCTCTGTCTCTGCCTCTGTCTCTGTCAAAGACTGTCTCTGTATCTGTCTCTTTCTCTGTCTCTCTCAGAGACGGTCTCTATCTCTGTCCCTGTTTCTGTCAGAAACAGTCTCTTTCTTTGTCTCTGTCACTCTCTTGTCTCTTTCAGAGACAGTCTATGTCAGAGACTGTCTCTGTCTCTGTTTCTGTCTCTGTGTCTCGCCGAGACTGTCTCTGTCAGAGACTGTCTCTGTGAGAAAATGTCTCTATCTCTGTCTCTGTCAGATACTGTCTCAGTCTCTGTCAGAGACTGTCTCTGTGTCTGTCTCTGTCAGTGACTGTTTTTGTCTCTGTTTCTGTCCCTGTTAAAGACTGTCTCTGTTTCTGTCTGAGACTGTCTCAGCTTCTGTCACTGTCTGAGACTGTCTCAGTCTATGCCAGAGAATTTCACTGTCAGAGACTGTCTCTGTGAGTGATTCTCTCTGTGAGTGACTGTCTTTGTCACTGTCAGAAACAGTCTGTCAGAGACGTTCTCTGTCTCTATCTCTATCAGAGACTGTCTCTGTCTCTGTCTCTATCTCAGTCAGGGACTGTGCCTTTCAAAGACTATCTCTGTCTCTCTCTCAGTTTCTGTCTCTTTCAGAAACGGGCTCTGTCTTTGTCTCTGTCTCTGTCAGAGACGGTCTCTGTCTCTGTCTAGGTCTCTCTCTCTGCCTTTGTCAGAGATGGTTTCTGTCTCTATCCCTATCTCTAGCTCTGTTTCTGTCTCTGTCTCTGTTAGAGATGGTCTATGTCTCTGTCTCTCTCAAAGATGATCTCTGTCTCAGTCTCTGTCAGAGACGGTCTCTGTCTCAGTCTCTGTAAGAGGCGGTCTCTGTCTTTGTCTCTGGCTCTGTTTCTGCTTCTGTGTCTGTCAGAGAAGGTCTCTATCTCTGTCACTGTCTCTGTCAGAGACAGACTCTATCACTGTCTCTGTCAGAGACAGTCTCTGTCACTGTCTCCGTCAGAGACGGTCTTTGTCTCAGTCTTTGTCTTTGTCAGAGACAGTCTCTGTCTCTGTTTCTATCTTTGTCTCTTTCAGAGACAGTCTCTGTCCCTGTCTCTGTCAAAGATGATCTCTGTCTCAGTTTCTCTCTCTTTAAGTGAAGGTCAATTCCTCAGTTTCTGTCTCTGTCAAAAAACAAATATCTGTCTCTTTGTATGTCTCTGTCTCTATCTCTGTTAGAGACGGTCTCTGTCTCTGTCAGAGACAGTCTCTGTCTCGGTCTCTGTCTCGGTTGCAGTCAAAGACGGTATCTGTCTCTGTCTCTTTCAGACACGGTCTTGGTCTCGGTCTCTGTCTCTGTCAGAAATGGTCTCTGTCTCTGTCTATGTCTCTGACAGAGACGGTTTCTGTCTCTGTCTTTGTTTCTGTCTGTCACTGTCAGATACGGTCTCTGCCACTGTCTATATCTCTGTCTCTATCAGAGACAATTTTTGTCTCTGTAAGATACTGTCTCAGTCTCTGTCTCTGTCAAAGACTGTCTCTATCTCTGTCTCGGTCAGAGACTGTCTCTATATCTGTTTCTGTCACGGTCTCTTTGTATGTCAGAGACTGTCTCTGTCCCTAATTCTGCTTCTGTCACTGTCAGGGACTGTCTTTTTCTCTGTCTCTGTTAAATAGCTGTCTCTGTCAGAGACTGTCTCCGGCGCTGTCTCTGTTAAAGACTGTCTCTAGGTCTTTCTCTGTCGGAGACTGACTCTCTCTTTCTGTCCGTCTCTGTTTCTATCAGAGACTGTCTCTGTCTCTGTCGCTGTCTCTCTCAGAGACTGTGTTTTTCAGAGACTGTCTCTGTCTCTCTCTCTGTTTCTGTCTGTATCAGAATCGGTCTCTGTATTTGTGGCTGTTTCTGTCAGAGACGGTCTCTGTCTCTGTCTAGGTCTCTCTCTCTCTGCCTCGGTCAGAGATGGTTTCTGTCTCTATCTCTGTCTCTGGCTCTGTCTCTGTCTCTGTCTCTGCTAGAGACAGTCTCTGTTTTTATTTCTCTGTCAGAGAAAGTTTCTTTCTTTGTCTATGTCTCTGTCCGGGATGGTCTTCGTCTCAGTCTCTCTATCTCTATGTTTCTCAGAGACTGTCTCTGTCAGAGACTGTCTCTGTCTGTGTCAGAGACTGTCTCTCTCTCTGTCTCTGTCTCTGCCAGAGCCTGTCTCTTTTTCTGTCTCTGTCTCTGTCAGAGACTGTCTCTGTATCTGACTGTCAGGAACTGTCTCTATCTCTGTCTTTGTCTCTGTCTTTTTCTTTGTCTCTGTTAGGGACTGTCTCTGTCTTTGTCGGACACTGTCTCTGTGTCTGTCTCTGTCTCGGTCAGAAAAGTTCTCTGCCTCAGTCTATATCTCTGTCTCTGTCAGAGACGGTCTTTGTCTGTATTTCTTTCTCTGTCTCTTTCTGTGACACAGACGTTCTCTGTCTCTGTCTCTAGGTCTTTCTCTGTCGAAGATTGACTCTCCCTCTGTGTCAGTCTCTGTCTCTATCAGAGACTCTGACTGTGTCTGTCTCTGTCTCTCTCAGGGACTGTGTCTTTCAGAGACTGTCTCTGCCTCTCTCTCTGTTTCTGTCTCTATCAGACACGGTGTCTGTCTTTGTGGCAGTCTCTGTCAGAGACAGTCTCTGTCAGAGACAGTCTCTGTCAGAGACTGCCTCTGTCAGAGACGTTTTCTGTCTCTGTCTCTGTCAGCGAATGTCTCTGTCTCTGACTCTGTCTCTGTCTGAGACTGTCTCATTCAGAGACTGCCTCTGTTTCTCTTTTTCTCTCTGTCTCTGTCTCTGTCAGAGATGGGGTCTGTCTCTGTCTCTATTACTGACTGTCTCTTTCTCTTTCTCTGTGAGAGATCTCTGTCTTTGTCTCTGTCTCTGCCGGAGATGGGCTTTGTCTCTCTCTCTCTCTATGGCTCTCTCAGAGATGGTCTCTGTCTCTGTCAAAAACTGTGTCTGTCTCTGTCAGAGATTGTCTCTGTCTCTGTCAGAGACTGTCTCTGTTTCCATCTCTGTCTCTGTCAGAGACTGCCTCTGTTTCCATCTCTATCTCTGTCTCTATCAGACACTGTCTCAGTGTCTGACTTTGTCTCTGTCAGACTCTGTCTCTATCTCTGTCTTTGTCTCTGTCTCTGTCTCTGTCAGAGATTATCTCTGTCTTTGCCAGACACTGTCTCTGCCGCTGTCTGTGTCTCTGTCATAAAAAAGTCTCTGCCTCATTCTATCTCTCTGTCTGTCTGTCAGTGATGGTCTCTGTCTTTGTCTCTGTCTCTGTCAGAGACTGTCTCTGTGTCTGCCTCTGTCTCGGTCTCGGTCTCTGTCAAAGATGGACTTTGTCTCTGTCTCTGTATCTATGTCTGTCTCTCTCAGAGATGATCTCTGCCTCTGTCAGAGACTACCTCTGTCTCTATCTCTGTCTCGGTCTTGGTCTCAGTCTCTGTCAGAGACTATCTCTGTCTCTAATAGAGACTGTCTCCATCTCAGTCTCTGTGTCTATCTCTATGTCTGTCAGATACTGTCAATGGCAATCTTTCTGTCTCTGTCTCTGTCAGAGACTGTCTCTGTCTCTGTCCTCTCTGTCAAAAACTGTCTCTGTCTCTTTCTCTGTCAGAGATCTCTGTCTTTGTCTCTGTCTCTGCCAGAGATGGGCTTTGTCTCTGTCTCTCTCTATGGCCCTCTCAGAGACAGTCTCTGTCTCTGTCAAAAACTTTGTCTGTCTCTGTCAGAGATTGTCTCTGTCTCTGTCAGAGACTGACTCTGTTTCCATCTCTGTCTCTGTCTCTGTCAGAGACTGCCTCTGTTTCCATCTCTATCTCTGTCTCTATCAGACGCTGTCTCAGTGTCTGACTTTGTCTCTGTCAGACTCTGTCTCTATCTCTGTCTTTGTCTCTGTCTCTGTCTCTGTCAGAGATTATCTCTGTCTTCTGCCAGACACTGTCTCTGCCGCTGTCTGTGTCTCTGTCATAAAAAGTCTCTGCCTCATTCTATCTCTCTCTCTGTCTGTCAGTGATGGTCTCTGTCTTTGTCTCTGTCTCTGTCAGAGACTGTCTCTGTGTCTGCCTCTGTCTCGGTCTCGGTCTCTGTCAAAGATGGACTTTGTCTCTGTCTCTGTATCTATGTCTGTCTCTCTCAGAGATGATCTCTGCCTCTGTCAGAGACTACCTCTGTCTCTATAACTGTCTCGGTCTTGGTCTCAGTCTCTGTCAGAGACTATCTCTGTCTCTAATAGAGACTGTCTCCATCTCAGTCTCTGTGTCTATCTTTATGTCTGTCAGATACTGTCAATGGCAATCTTTCTGTCTCTGTCTCTGTCAGAGACTGTCTCTGTCTCTGTCCTCTCTGTCAAAAACTGTCTCTGTCTCTTTCTCTATCTCTGTCAGAGACGGTCTCTGTCTCTGTCCCTTTCTCTGTCAAAGACTGTCTCTGTTTACGTTTCTCTAAGAGATTGTCTCTGTCTCTGCCAGAGACGGTCTCTGTCTCTATCTTTGTCTCTCTCTTTGTCTGTGTCTCTGTCAGACACTCTCTCTGTTTCTTTCTCTGTCCCTGTCTTTGTCTTGGTCCGAGACTTTCTTTCTCTCTGTCTCCATCTCTGTTTCTTTCTGAGACTGTCTCCGTCTCTTTAAGAGACTGTCTCTGTCTCTGTCAGTGAGTGTCTCTGTCTCTCTCTTTGTCAGAACTTGCCTCTATCTCTGTCTCTGTCTCGCTTAGAGACTATCTCTCTCTCTGTCTCTGTCAGAGAATGTCTCTGTAACTGTCTTTTTCTCAATCTCTCTGTCTGTCATATACTGTCACTGTCTCTCTTTCTGTCTTTTTCTCTGTCTGGTACTTTCTCTGTCTCTGTCTCTTTCAGAGACTGGCTCTGTTTCTGCCTCTGTCTCTGTCAAAGACTGTCTCTGTATCTGTCTCTTTCTCTGTCTCTCTCAGAGACGGTCTCTATCTCTGTCCCTGTTTCTGTCAGCAACAGTCTCTTTCTTTGTCTCTGTCACTCTCTTGTCTCTTTCAGAGACAGTCTATGTCAGAGACTGTCTCTGTCTCTGTTTCTGGTTCTGTGTCTCGCTGAGACTTTCTCTGTCTCTGTCAGAGACTGTCTCTGTGAAAAAATGTCTCTATCTCTGTCTCTGTCAGATACTGTCTCAGTCTCTGTCTCTGTCAGAGACTGTCTCTGTGTCTGTCTCTGTCAGTGACTGTTTTTGTCTCTGTTTCTGTCCCTGTTAAAGACTGTCTCTGTTTTTGTCTGAGACTGTCTCAGCTTCTGTCACTGTCTGAGACTGTCTCTGTCTATGCCAGAGAATTTCACTGTCAGAGAGTGTCTCTGTGAGTGATTCTCTCTGTGAGTGACTGTCTTTGTCATTGTCAGAAACAGTCTCTGTCAGAGACGTTCTCTGTCTCTGTCTCTATCAGAGACTGTCTCTGTCTCTGTCTTTATCTCTGTCAGGGACTGTGCCTTTCAAAGACTATCTCTGTCTCTCTCTCAGTTTCTGTCTCTTTCAGAAACGGGCTCTGTCTTTGTCTCTGTCTCTGTCACAGACGGTCTCTGTCTTTGTCTAGGTCTCTCTCTCTGCCTTTGTCAGAGATGGTTTCTGTCTCTATCCCTATCTCTAGCTCTGTTTCTGTCTCTGTCTCTGTTAGAGATGGTCTATGTCTCTGTCTCTCTCAAAGATGATCTCTGTCTCAGTCTCTGTCAGAGACGGTCTCTGTCTCAGTCTCTGTAAGAGGCGGTCTCTGTCTTTGTCTCTGGCTCTGTTTCTGCTTCTGTGTCTGTCAGAGAAGGTCTCTATCTCTGTCACTGTCTCTGTCAGAGACAGACTCTATCACTGTCTCTGTCAGAGACAGTCTCTGTCACTGTCTCCGTCAGAGACGGTCTTTGTCTCAGTCTTTGTCTTTGTCAGAGACAGTCTCTGTCTCTGTTTCTATCTTTGTCTCTTTCAGAGACAGTCTCTGTCCCTGTCTCTGTCAAAGATGATCTCTGTCTCAGTTTCTTTCTCTGTAAGTGAAGGTCAATGCCTCAGTTTCTGTCTCTGTCAAAAAACAAATATCTGTCTCTTTGTATGTCTTTGTCTCTATCTCTGTTAGAGACGGTCTCTGTCTCTGTCAGAGACAATCACTGTCTCGGTCTCTGTCTCGGTTGCAGACACAGTCTTGGTCTCGGTCTCTGTCTCTGTCAGAAATGGTCTCTGTCTCTGTCTATGTCCCTGACAGAGACGGTTTCTGTCTCTGTCTTTGTTTCTTTCTGTCACTGTCAGATACGGTCTCTGCCACTGTCTATATCTCTGTCTCTATCAGAGACATTTTTTGTCTCTGTAAGATACTGTCTCAGTCTCTGTCTCTGTCAAAGACTGTCTCTATCTCTGTCTCGGTCAGAGACTGTCTCTATATCTGTTTCTGTCACTGTCTCTTTGTATGTCAGAGACTGTCTCTATCCCTAATTCTGCTTCTGTCACTGTCAGGGACTGTCTTTGTCTCTGTCTCTGCCAAAGGCTGTCTCTGTCAGAGACTGTCTCCGGTGCTGTCTCTGTTAAAGACTGTCTCTAGGTCTTTCTCTGTCGGAGACTGACTCTCTCTTTCTGTCTGTCTCTGTTTCTATCAGAGACTGTCTCTGTCTCTGTCTCTGTCTCTGTCGCTGTCTCTCTCAGAGACTGTGTTTTTCAGAGACTGTCTCTGTCTCTCTCTCTGTTTCTGTCTGTATCAGAATCGGTCTCTGTATTTGTGGCTGTTTCTGTCAGAGACGGTCTCTGTCTCTGTCTAGGTCTCTCTCTCTGCCTCGGTCAGAGATGGTTTCTGTCTCTATCTCTGTCTCTGGCTCTGTCTCTGTCTCTGTCTCTGCTAGAGACAGTCTCTATTTTTATTTCTCTGTCAGAGAACTTTTCTTTCTTTGTCTATGTCTCTGTCAGGGATGGTCTTCGTCTCAGTCTCTCTCTCTATGTCTCTCAGAGACTGTCTCTGTCAGAGACTGTCTCTGTCTCTGTAAGAGACTGTCTCTGTCTGTGTCAGAGACTGTCTCTCTCTCTGTCTCTGTCTCTGCCAGAGCCTGTCTCTTTTTCTGTCTCTGTCTCTGTCAGGGACTGTCTCTGTATCTGACTGACAGAAACTGTCTCTATCTCTGTCTTTGTCTCTGTCTTTTTCTTTGTCTCTGTTAGGGACTGTCTCTGTCTTTGTCGGACACTGTCTCTGTGTCTGTCTCTGTGTCGGTCAGAAAAGTTCTCTGCCTCAGTCTATATCTCTGTCTCTGTCAATGACGGTCTATGTCTCTATTTCTTTCTCTGTCTCTTTCTTTGACACAGACGTTCTCTGTCTCTGTCTCTAGGTCTTTCTCTGTCGAAGATTGACTCTCTCTCTGTGTCTGTCTCTGTCTCTATCAGAGACGCTGACTGTGTCTGTCTCTGTCTCTCTCAGAGACTGTGTCTTTCAGAGACTGTCTCTGTCTCTCTTTCTGTTTCTGTCTCAATCAGAAATGGTCTCTGTCTTTGTGGCTGTCTCTGTCAGAGACGGTCTCTGGCTCTGTCTAGGTCTCTCTCTCTGTCTCGGTCAGATATGGTTTCTGTTTCTATCTCTGTCTTTCTCTATGTCTCTGTCAAATTTGGTCTTCGTCTCTGTCTCTCTCTCTATGTCTCTCAGAGACTGTCTCTGTTAGAGACTGTCTCTGTCTCTGTCAGAGACTGTCTCACTCTCTGTCGTTGACTGTCTCTGTCTGTGTCAGAGACAGTCTCTCTCTCTGTCTCTGTCTCAGTTATATAGACTGCCTCTTTTTCTGGTTCTGTCTCTGTCAGAGACTGTCTCTGTATCTGACTCTGTCAGAAACTGTCTCTATCTCTGTCTTAGTCTATGTCTTTGTCTCTGTCTCTGTCAGGGACTGTCTCTGTCTTTGTCAGACACTGTCTCTGTGTCTGTATCTGTCTCGGTCAGAGAAGTTCTCTGCCTCAGTTAATATCTCTTTCTCTATCAGAGACGGTCTCTGTCTCGGTGTCTGTCAGAGTCAGTCTTTGTCTCTATCTCAGTGTATGTCTCTCTTAAAGATGATCTCTGTCACAGCCTCTGTCAGGGATGGTCTCTGTCTCTGTCTCAGTCTCTGTAAGAGACGGTCTCTGTCTCTGGCTCTGTTTCTGCTTCTATTTCTGTCAGAGAGAGTCTTTATCTCTTTCACTGTCTCTGTCAGAGACAGTCTCTGTCACTGTCTCTCTCAGAGACAGTCTCTGTCACTGTGTCCGTCAGAGACGGTCTTTGTCTCTGTTTTTATCTTTGTCTCTGTCAGAGACAATTTCTGTCTCTGTCTTTGTCTCTTTCAGAGACAGTCTCTGTCTCTGTCAGAGACGGTCTCTGTCTCAGTTTTTCTCTCTGTAAGAGAAGGTCACCGTTTCAGTTTCTGTCTCTGTCAAAGAAGAAATACCTGTCTCTTTCTATGTCTTTGTCTCTGTCTCTGTTAGAGACGGTCTCTGTCTCTGTCTCTGTCGGAGACGGTCACTGTCTCGGTTTCTATCTCTGTCTCGGTCACAGTCAGAGATGGTATCTGTCTCTGTCTGATGAGCTCTGTCTCTGTCAGAAGGGTCTCTGTCTCTGTCTATGACTGAGACAATTTCTGACTCTGTCTTTGTTTTTGCCTGTCACTGTCATATACGGTCTCTGTCACTGTCTATGTCTCTGTCTCTATCAGAGACAATCTCTGTCTCTGTAAGAGACTGTCTCAGTCTCTATCTCTGTCAGAGATTGTCTCTGTCTCTGTACTGGTCAGAGACTGTCTCTATCTCTGTTTTTTTGTTTCTGTCACTGTCAGACACAGTCCTTTTTTCTCTGTCTCTATCAGGGATGGTGTGTGTCAGAGGCTGTCTCTGTCTCTGTCAAAGAGTGTGTCTAGGTCTTTCTCTGTCAGAGACTGACTCTTTCTCTGTGTCTGTCTCTGTCTCTATCAGAGACTGTCTCTGTCTCTATCAGAGACTGTCTCTGTCTCTGTCGGAGTCTGTGTCTTTCAGAGACTGTCTCTGTCTCTCTCTCTGTTTCTGTCTCTATCAGAAACAGTCTCTGTCTTTGTCTCTGTCTCCGTCAGAGACGGTCTCTCTCTCTGTCTAGGTCTCTCTGTCTCTGTCAGAGATGGTTTCTGTCTCTATATCTATTTCTGGCTCTTTGTCTCTTTCTATATCAGAGATGGGCTCTGTCTTTGTCTATGTCTCTGTCAGAGATGGTCTTTGTATTTGTCTCTCTCTCTATGTTTCTCAGAGACTGTCTCTGTCTCTGCCAGACTCTGTCTATGTCTCTGACTCTGTCAGAAACTGTCTCTATCGCTATCTTTGTCTCTGTCTCAGTCTCTGTCTTTGTCTCTGTCAGGGACTGTCTCTGTCTTTGTCAGACACTGTCTCTGTGTCTGTTTCTGTCTCTTTCAGAGAAGTTCTCTGCCTCAGTCTATATTTCTGTCTCTGTCAGAGACGGTCTCTGTCTCTGTCAGCGAAGGTCTCTGCCTCAGTCTATGCCTCGGTCTCTGTCTCTGTCTCTGTTCGAGACGGTCTCTTTCTCAGTCTCTGTCTCTGTCCATGTCAAGTTCTCTGTCAGTGACGATTTCTGTCTCTGTCTCTGTCTCTCTCAGAGACGGTCTCTTTCTCTGTTAGTGATGGTCTCTGTCTCTGTCTTTGTCTCTGTCTGTTTCTCTCAGAAATGGTCTCTGTCTCTAGCTCTGTCTATGTCTCTGTCTCTGTCAGAGACGGTCTCTGTCAGAGACTATCTCTGTTTCAGTCTCTGTCTCTGTCAGAGATGGTTTCTAT
This sequence comes from Halocaridina rubra, assembly GCA_037179515.1. Lineage (NCBI taxonomy): Eukaryota > Metazoa > Arthropoda > Malacostraca > Decapoda > Atyidae > Halocaridina > Halocaridina rubra. The sequence goes on along the minus strand of JAXCGZ010007887.1, from coordinate 37,601 downwards.
CTCAGTTTCTGTCTCTGTCAGAGAAGGTATCTGTCTCTTTCTATGTCTCTGTCTCGGTCTTTGTCTCTGTCTCTGTCAGAGACGGTCTCTGTCTCTGTCTCTCTATCTGTCACTGCCTCTGTCGAAGACGGTTTCTGTCTCTGTCCCTATCAGAGACAGTCTCTGTCTCGGTCTCTGTCTCTGTTTCTGTGTGTGTCTCAGTCTCCGTCAGACACCGTCTTTGATGTATTACCTCCGTGATGTATGGAAGAGCTAGAAGTGGTGCCATCTCCATTATCAAGGGGTAATTGCATACTAATCCCTTGCAGGTCTTTTCTCCAGGAATTAGTTTCTGCATGAATAAGAGGCGAGATGTTTGTAGGTATTTGTAGGCTTCTTCATCCCTTGTTGTGAGGATCCACTCCAAGTCTCTGTCTCTGTCTCTGTCAGAGACATTCTCTGTCTCTGTCTCTGTCAGCAAAGGTCTCTGCCTCTGTTTATACCTCGGCTATCTGTTTCTATCTCTGTTTGAGACGGTCTCTTTCTCAGTCTCTGTCTCTTTCTCTGTCAGAGATGGTTTCTGTCTCTGTGTCTGTCTCAGAGAAGGTCTCTGTCTCCTTCTGTGTCTATTTCTAGGTTTTTGTCTCTGTCTCCTTCAGAAACAGTCCCTGTCTCTGTCTCTCTATCTGTATCTATCTCTGTCAAAGACGGTCTCTGTCTCTGTCTTTGTTTGAGACAGTCTCTGTCTCGGCCTCTGTCTTTGTTTCTGTGTCTCTCTCAGTCTCCGTCAGAGACCGTCTCTGATGTGTTGCCTCCGTGATGTATGGAAAAGCTAGAAGTGGTGCCATCTCCATTACCATGGAGTACTTGCATACTACTCCCTTGCAGGCTTTACTCCGGGAATTAGTTTCAGCATGAAGAAGTGGCGAGATGTTTGTAGGTATTTGAAGGCTTCTTCGTCCCTTGGTGTGAGGATCCACACCAAGTCTCAGTCTCTGTCAGAGACGTTCTCGGTCTCTGTCAGCGAATGTCTCTGCCTCTGTCCATACCTCAGTCTCTGTGTCTGTGTCTGTTTGAGACGGTCTCTTTCTCAGTCTCTGTCTCTGTCCATGTCAAGTTCCCTATCAGCGACGATTTCTGTCTCTGTCTCTGACTCCGTCTCTCTCTGAGACGGTCTCTTTCTCTGTTAGAGATGGTCTCTGTCTATGTCTTTGTCTCTGTCTGTCTCTCTCAGTGATGGTCTCTGTCTCTAGCTCTGTCTATGTCTCTGTCTCTGTCAGAGACGGTCTCTGTCTCAGTCTCTGTCTCTGCCTCTGTCTCTGTCAGAGATAGTTTCTGTCTCTGTAACTGTCTCTGTCAGAAAAGGTCTTTGTTTCTTTCTATATCTCTGACTCGGTCTTTGTCTCTGTCTCCATCTGAGACGTTCTCTGTCTCTGTCTCTCTATCTGTCTCTAGCTCTGTCTATGTTTCTGTCTCTGTCAGAGACTTTCTCTGTCTCAGTCTCTGTCTCTGTCAGAGATGGTTTCTGTCTCTGTAGGAGGTCTCTGTCTCTTTCTATGTCTCTGTCTCGGTCTTTGTCTCTGTCTCTATCAGAAACGGTCAAGGTCCCTGTCCCTCTATCTGTCTCTGTCTCTGTCAAAGATGGTCTCTGTCTCTGTCTCTGTTTGAGGCAGTCTCTGCCTCGGTCTCTGTCTATGTTTCTGTGTCTGTCTCAGTCTCCATCAGAGACCGTCTCTGATGTGTTGCCTCCGTGATGTATGGAAGAGCTAAAAGTGATGCTATCTCCATTACCTTGGGGTAGTTGCATACTACTCCCATTCAGGTCTTTTCTCCAAGAATTAGTTTCTGCATGAAAAAGTGGCAATATGTTTGTAGGTATTTGTAGGCTTCTTCGTCCCTTGGTGTGAGGATCCACTCCAAGTCTCTGTCTCTGTCTCTGTCAGAGACACCCTCTGTCTCTGTTTCTGTCAGCGAAGGTCTCTGCCTCTGTCTATACCTCACTCTCTGTCTCTGTCTCTGCTTGAGACGGTCTCTTTCTCAGTCTCTGTCTCTCTCCATGTCAAGTTCCCTGTCAGTGACGATTTCTGTCTCTGTCTTTGTCTCTGTCTCTGTCTCTTTCTCTCTCAGAGACGGTCTCTTTCTCTGTTAGAGATGGTCTCTGTCTCTGTCTTTGTCTCTGTCTGTCTCTCTCAGAGATGGTCTCTGTCTCTAGCTCTGTCTATATCTCTGTCTCTGTCAGAGACGGTCTTTTTCTCAGTCTCTGTCTCTGACAGAGATGGTTTCTGTCTCTGTTTCTGTCTCTGTCAGAGAAGGTCTCTGTCTCTTTTATGTCTCTGTCTCGGTCTTTGTCTCTGTCTCTATCAGAGACAGACTCTTTCTTTGTCTCTCTATCTGTCTCTGTCTCTGTCAAAGACGATCTTTGTCTCTGCCCCTGACAGAGACAGACTCTGTCTCGGTCTCTGTCTCTGTTTCTGAGTCTGTCTCAGTCTCCATCAGAGACCGTCTCTGATGTGTTGCCTCGTGATGTATGGAAGAGCTAGAAGTGGTGCCATCTCCATTACTACGGGGTAGTTGCATACTACTCCTTTGCAGGTCTTTTCTCCAGGAATTAGTTTCTGCATGAAGAAGTGGCGAGATGCTTGTAGGTATTTGTAGGCTTCTTCGTCTCTTGGTGTGAGGATCCACGCCAAATCTCTGTCTCTGTCAGAGACGTTCTCTGTCTCTGTCTGTGTCAGCGAAGGTCTCTGCCTCTGTCTTTACCTCGGTCTCTGTCTCTGTTTGTGACGGTCTCTATCTCAGTCTCTGTCTTTTTCCATTTCAAGTTCCCTGTCAGAGACGATTTCTGTCTCTGTCTCTTTCAGAGACGGTCTCTTTTTATGTTAGAGATGGTCTCTGTCTCTGTCTTTGTCTCTGTCTGTTTCTCTCAGAGATGGTCTCTGTCTCTAGCTCTATCTATGTCTCTGTCTCTGTCAGAGACGGTCTCTGTCTCTGTCAGAGACGGTCTCTGTTTCAGTCTCTGTCTCTGTCTCTGTCAGAGATGGTTTCTGTCTCTGTTTCTGTCTCTGTCAGAGCAGGTCTATGTCTCCTACTATGTCTCTGTCTCGGTCTTTGTCTCTGTCTCTATCAGAGATGGTCTCTGTGTCTGTCTCTTTATCTGTCTCTGTCACTGTCAAAGACGTTCTCTGTCTCTGTCTCTGTCAGAGACAGTCTCTGTCTCGGTCTCTGTCTCTGTTTTTGTGTCGGTCTCTGTCTCTGATGTGTTGCCTCCGTGATGTATGGAAGAGCTAGAAGTGGTGCCATCTCCATTTCCACGGGGTAGTTGCATACTACCCCCTTGCAGGTCTTTTCTCCAGGCATTATTTTCTGCATGAAGACGTGGCGAGATGTTTGTAGGTATTTGTAGGCTTCTTCGACCCTTGGTGTGAGGATCCATTGTCCTTGTAGGTTGGGTCATTCAGCAATGTTGATGCCCGGCTTCATTTTTTCCAGTAGTTTCACATCCTGATAGTTTGGTGTTGGATCCTCGCTCAAGATCTGGAATTTGTTGAAGCTCTTTGAAACTTTCTCGTGATTGGAGTTTGTGGCGTGTGTTTGTCCTCTTGGTGATCGCCGGTTGTTTTGGCTCTTGCTAACTACAGTGGTGAAGGGGTTAGAGTTTGTCTCCTGATAGATAGGGTCTATCAGAAGGGGTGGTGTCTCTTGATAGAAAGGGTCTATCGGCAGAGGTAGAGATGTCTTCGTCGGCGTCGGATTTTCAGTTGAACTCTGGGAGTTGAAGCAAAAACAATCCTTCTGCAGTAGGCAGCGATGGAGGTGATCCTTGGAGAGGATAAGCTGTAAGACTTAGCAGAGGAGAGCACGTCTTGACACCACCAGATCTGGAGACTGACTGAAACCATATCCAAGTTGGCTGCTGCATATATGATACTATTACGAAATAATGCTCACTGAGTGGAAATGGAGATCAAGATTATGCTTGTTTTAGAGCGCAATAATATCGACATTCGGAAGTCTGTTCACAATATTTTATTCACATATCAGTACCCCAGTCATGAGAACGTTATTTAATGGATATATTCCAAATCTTCTAAAAGATTTCTTTTTTCTTCAAAGACTAATCCTGCCACATGCCACGTGTGACGTGCAACTTTGGTGTGAAAGCAGCCTTAATCAACTATGTTCTTTGAGGCTAGAAGAGTGTCTTCGTTCCAGAAGCTGCTAGGTATATGGTGCTGATCCAGAATCTGGCTATATTCGACGCCTTCATGCTTTTGAAGACGTCCGAAGACATTTTGGAAATAATGGTGGAACGAGTGTTAATTAAACTAAGGTCTTTGAGACTGGAAGAGTCTCTTCATTCCAGAAGCTGCTATCCTCATGGCGTTGATCCAGAATCATGCTATAAAAGCATATTTGGTGTATTTTTGAAGACTTTATCTCCGGTTTTGATCATATCTTTAAATAACTTTCTGAAATGTAATATAAAGACATATTTTCCGAGTCAGTCTTCAAAGGAGGGAATGCATCTTTAAGAGGTTTCTACGGCTTCATCAGATGCTTTTCCCTAGGGTTACATAAGGCATGAACTTCGGGTAAAGAGTGAATGCATATGTGCTATCGGAAAAAATTCCCATGTTAGCTACATAATCCTTTACTGGGGACGGAATTACTCTCTGCATATATATATATATATATATATATATATATATATATATATATATATATATATATATATATATATATATATATATATATATATATATATATATATATATATATATATATATATATATATATATATATATATATATATATATATATATATATATATATATATATATATATATATATATATATATATATATATATATATATATATATATATATATATATATATATATATATATATATATATATATATATATATATATATATATATATATATATATATATATATATATATATATATATATATATATATATATATATATATATATATATATATATATATATATATATATATATATATATATATATATATATATATATATATATATATATATATATATATATATATATATATATATATATATATATATATATATATATATATATATATATA